>VWYK01130084.1:17257-28123 GCA_013399775.1 Semnornis frantzii | reverse complement strand
CTTAGTGCCATGGTCTGGTTGATTGGCCAGGGCTGGGTGCTAGGTTGGGCTGGGTGAGCTTGGAGCTCTCTCCCAGCCTGCCTGATTCTGTGATTTGTGCCTCCAGAAGGGGCAGTGCCAAGCAGTGATGCAGTCCAGCATCCTTCTGACCTTTCCTACTCTTACACTGCCTGGAAAGAACTCGCTGGGCTTGGTCTGTCTGTAGTGCCCTGCAGCACCAGACTCAAGGCAAAGGAGCACCATCACTTGTTCTGAGGACACATTGGCTTCTGGAAGACAAAGGAAAGCTGTTAAAAGAGAGTTTTTATCCAAGAAAGTTCCAGTAATGGGGAAGAGCACACTGGCATACATGGTACTTTGCCCTCTTCTAGCCTATGCTCCTGCAGTAACTGCTCCTTCCAACACCCATCTGAGAAAAGTCTGTGCAGTATGTTCTGGCGTTTGGTCCTGTTGTCATCTCACCCTTGTAGGCTAAAATACTGCAGTCACCTGGCAGCTCCTGCCTCTTCAGGGTCAGAAATTCTACACCTCATGCCAGGGGGCAGGGTAAGACCTTGCACCGAGTGCTCCAAAACACCTCAAGGAATCCCCCCAGATAACTGCAGCTGGTTGGCTGCCAGTCAGATCCTTCAAGCACAAACCAGCACTCTGAGATTTGCTGCCTTTCTTCTGTTGTCCTTCTCTTTATGAAAAAACCAACCAAACCAACCCCCGAAGCTGAGGCTACAAGAAAATGTTTCTTTTCTCCCAAAATCTAACAGCTCAGAGGAGCTGCAGCAGATGGGACAGAGCTCCTTTCTCTTCCCTGATACTTGGGCTGTGCAAGCATCATGCTGACATCAACTGATGCAAAGAATGCAACAATTACAACATCTCTACTCTGCATAATATTAATGAATCCCTTTCATCACTAACCACACTAATGTGGTGTCTGAAATGTCAGCTTGAAAGGACAATGCTTATCCCCAGGGACATAAACTCCTTGGCTGCAGACAGCGTTGGGTAAATGTTAGAGACACTCTGACAGGTCTTGGGAACTCAGCTCAGAGTCCTCTGAATTACATCTGAGGCTATGGTACCAAGGCAGCTGATGGTTGGAGCTGGTTCTAGGCAGGCAGGGACTCCTCTCGCCTACATGCAGATGCTCAAGGCCTCATCCAGCCTGGCCTGTAGCACCCCCAGCAAGGAGGCAGCCACAGCCTCCCTGGGCAGCCTCTGCCACACTCTCACCACCCTCACACTCAGCTCCAAACCATTGCCCCTTGGCCTGTCTCTAGCCCCCCTGATGCAAAGTCCCTCTGCAGCCTTCCTGCAGGCTCCCTTCAGCTCTTGGCAGGCAGCTCTGAGGTGCCCCTGGAGCCTTCTCCTCTGCAGGCTGCACCCCCCAGCTCCCTCAGCCTGTGCTCACAGCAGAGCTGCTCCAGCCCTGGCAGCATCTTTGTGGCCTCCTCTGGCCTCCCTCCAGCAGCTCTGTGTCCTCCTTCTGCTGGGGACAGCAGCCCTGGGAGGCAGGATTGGAGGTGAGGTCTGAGCAGAGCAGAGTCAGGGGGCAGAATCCCTTGCTCTGCTGCCCACACTGCTGTGGATGCAGCCCAGGATTCTCTGGTTCTTTGCTAATTAATGACCTCCTCTTCTACATTTCTTTAAATCTGATGTTCAAGAATGAATCTTGAGAGGAGGGTGATTAGGTCAGGAAACTCACTGTGTGAATTTCAGACTACACTAGGAAGGATGAGGAATGTTTTAGGTGTCCAAAAGGCCAATGTGCTTCACAAGTTAACCCTCACAGCCCAGTTCACCTTTCAGCTGTAACTCTTCCATGTAGGTTGCCTTGGAGTACACCAAGGAGAGTAAACTGCCTCATGCAGTGGCATTTGAGTGATTTATGCCCAGTGAACACTTCCAGTGATTAACTCTCAGAGCTGCCATTGTCCCAAGAGGAGCAGAACCTGTGAAGATAGGAGCACTGCAGCACCCAAGGCATCCTGCTGAGCTGAGGGAGGTGCAGGCCTCTAGTGCTGGGTTCTGATTTCTGCAGGAAACAGCTCATTCACCATCTCCTACATCAGCAGAGAAGACTCCTTCAGTTCCAACCCAGCCTTCCCTATTATTCAGGCAGCGCAGTTAGGAGCTCTGCCTGAATATCTACTGAAGTATTTCCTGCCTTTGATGCCAGCTTCTGAGGGAGATGGGCTGCTGCTTCATCTGCTGTGCTCACAGCTGTGCCAGCTACAGCACTGAGGAGAAGCAGAGCAACCAGCTCCTGATCCCCAAATACTGATGGTGGTGCTGAACATGGCTCTGGGTGATGTGGGGCACAGAACAAGGATCAAAAGGATGGCTGCCTTCTTCACATGGCCTTCCCTAGCAAGCCAGCTGACATGAATCAAGCACTGGCATCAGGCCCATTGCACCAGGCAGTGCCCTTAGAACTGGAAAGCAACTACCCAGCCACAAATCCAGGTTTCACTGCATCACCTCCTGTCACTGAGCTTCTATCTGCAGCTTTCCTCCTATTGAGTACCTTCAGAAGCCACTAGCACAGGAGAGCAGTTATGCTGCAACCACTGAAAGAACAGCAGGGAGCAGAAGAGATGAAGAAGGACCTCAGGGAACTGCTTGAGAGAGCCCAACCCAGAGCCCCCAGGCTGCTGCAGGCAGTGAACATCTCCTGTGAGGCCAGGCTGAGGCAGCTGGGGCTGGCAGCTGGCCTCAGAGCAGCCTGAGGGCTACCCTCAGTGCTGTGCTAAAGATGTGCAGGGCAGTGTGGGCAGGATGCAGCCAGGCTCTGCCTAGGGGTGCCCAAGGGCATCACAAGGGGCACTGAGGGCAAGCTGGAGCAGAGGAGGTGCCAGGGGAACAGGAGGGGATACTTTGTGCCTGTGAGGGTGGCAGAGCCCTGGAGCCAGCTGCCCAGAGAGGCTGTGGAGTCTCCTTCTCTGGAGACATTCACAGATTCACAGACTGTTAGGGGTTGGAAGTGACCTCAAAAGATCATCCAGTCCAATCCCCTGCCAGAGCAGGAGCAGCCAGGAACACATGCAGGTGGGTGTGGAATGTTTCCAGAGAAGGAGACTCCACAAGCCCCCTGGGCAGCCTGTACCTGGATGTGTTCCTGTGTGCCCTGCTCTGGCAGGAGTTGGACTGGATGAGCTCTGGAGCTCCCTTACAACCTCTACCATTCTGTGACTCTGTGACTGTGACTGTGACTCTGTGACTCTGTGAGTCCCAGGATCTGCCTAGGCTGCTGATGGCCTCCCCAGGTCCCTGCACAAACCATGGCAACCTCCCAATGGCAACCTGTGGCTGTTATGGGGAAATGCTGTGGCCCCCTGCCCTGCAGTGCAGTGTGCCCTGCCTGGCAAGCAGACAGCTGAGAACTTACTGAGTCACCTGGAAGCACAGCAAAAACCCTGCTGGAGGTTTTACAGGCTTTTAAGTCAGGTGAGCAGGGTTTGGCCTGAGCTAACAAACTGCTTTGTGTAGCCCAGCTGAAGTTTTTTGAAGCATGCTGAGAGTTGTGCCAGGTGGACAAGACCCTAAGAAATGGATGGAGCCATAGAATGGGCAGCTTGTGGCAGTGAGGACACAGAATGACATAAGTACATGCCACAATATTTAATTAACTGCTTTTTAGAGGCAATCCTTTGACCATTTCTGCTTATTTATTATCATTAGCTTTTAATTAATATATAGGTTTCCTCCTCTGAATGCTGTGTTGCCCATCTCAAATTGAATTTTCCACCACAGTGCCTCTGATCTTAGAGATTTCCTGTAACCAAAGAAGAAGAAACAGAGCACACAGGATGTGATCCTGACTGCTCATTTGAGAGGAAGGACAGGACTTTGCCTTTCTCTGAATGGTAGGTCCTAAACTGCTGGATACAACCTTAAAGAGTGGATGATGACAGCCACATCCTGGGCTGCATCCAGAGATGTGTGAGCAGCAGGATAGGGAAGGGATTCTGCCTCTCTGCTCTGCTCCCACAGGACCCTGCCTATGGCAAGGGGCTGCAACTAGATCATCTTCGAGATCCCTTCCAACCTAAACCACTCTATGATTCTGTGAGACCTCACCCAGAGCACTGCACCCAGTTCTGGTGCCCCCAGATTACAAGATGCTGGAGTGAGACCAGAGGAGGCCATGAAGATGATCTAAAGGCTGGAGAACTTCTCCTGTTGGGGACAGGCTGGGAGAGCTGAGGCTGTTTAGCCTCAAGTGGCACCTTAGTGTTTGCCTGACAGTACCTGATGGGGATACAAGCAGGCTGGGGAGGGACTTGTGACAAGGGCTTGCAGTGATAGGATGAAAAGGAATGGATTGAAGCTTGAGGAGGGCAAGTTGAGGCTGGAGATGAGAAGGTGTTTGCAGTGAGGGTGGTGAGACACTGGCACAGGTTGCCCAGGGAGGTTGTAGAGCACAGAAGCACCCAATGTCATCTTTGATCACATTGGGTGCTTCTGTGCTCCACAACCTGCCTGGAGATCTTCAGGACCAGGCTGGATGAGGCCTTACACAACTGATGGAATTCTGACCATCCATAAATGCAACATTGCCTCCCACTCCACTGTGGACAGAAAAAAGGGAAATTCCCTGGTGCCAAGGATGCTGAGGACACAACCCAGCCCCTATTTCATTGCTCGGTTTGCTGCTGTGTGCACGGCCTTGGCCCTTCTGAGCTGATGATGATTCCTACAACACTATTCACTCTGTACTGGGTCAGGAACTGGCTGGAGGGCTGTGTCCAGAGTGTTAGTGAATGGTGCCGCATCCAGTTGGCAGCTGGCACCAGTGGTGTGCCCCAGGGATCAGTGCTGGGCATGGTCCTGTTCAATGTCTTTATTGATGATCTGGACCAGGGGATTGAATCCAACATCAGTAAATGTGCAGATGACACCAAACCAGGAGCAGGTGTGGAGCTACTGGAGGGCAGGAGGGCTCTGCAGAGGGACCTGGGCAGGATGGATGGGTGGGCAGAGGCCAATGGGATGAGATTGAACAAGGCTGAGTGCAGGGTTCTACACTTTGGCCACAACAACCCCAAGCAGTGCTACAGGCTGGGGACAGAGTGGCTGAGAGCAGCCAGGCAGAGAGGGACCTGGGGGTGCTGGGAGAGAGGAGCTGAAGATGAGGCAGCAGTGTGCCCAGGTGGGCAGCAGAGCCAATGGCATCCTGGCCTGGATCAGGAGCAGTGTGGCCAGCAGGAGCAGGGAGGTTCTTCTGCCCCTGTGCTCAGCACTGCTCAGGCCACACCTTGAGTGCTGTGTCCAGTTCTGGGCCCCTCCATTCAAGAGAGATGTTGAGGTGCTGGAAGGTGTCCAGAGAAGGGCAGCAAGGCTGGGGAGGGGCCTGGAGCACAGCCCTGTGAGGAGAGGCTGAGGGAGCTGGGGGTGTGCAGCCTGCACAAGAGGAGGCTCAGGGCAGAGCTCATTGCTCTCTGCAGCTACCTGAAGGGAGGTTGTAGCCAGCTGGGGTTGGGCTCTGCTGCCAGGCACCCAGGGACAGAAGGAGGGGACACAGCCTCAAGCTGTGCCAGGGGAGGTCTAGGCTGGATGTTAGGAGGAAGTTGCTGCCAGAGAGAGTGATTGGCATTGGAATGGGCTGCCCAGGGAGGTGGTGGAGTGCCCATCCCTGGAGGTGTTGAAGCAAAGCCTGGCTGGGGCACTTAGTGCCATGGTCTGGTTGATTGGCTAGGGCTGGGGGCTATGTTGGGCTGGGTGCTAGGTTGGGCTGGGTGAGCTTGGAGCTCTCTTCCAGCCTGCCTGATTCTATGGTTCTAAGAGCTGTGATTACATAGCTGATTTTTATACAAAGCAGCTGGAAGAGCAGGTAATAAGACAGTCTAATGCCTATTTGTTTATGACTCAGGAAGCCAAATCTTGCTGTCTCTTTCCTCCAGCAGGCAGCCTCTGCTCACCCTGAAGCTCGGCAGAACCGTTACCGCTATTATGACAGCAGCAGAATGGTGCAGCCTTTCAGAGAGCATCTTCTGGGCTCCTCATGTCAGTTGTTATTTCATTCTGAACTGTGAATCCCCCCAAGGAGGACATGGTTGGAGTTTGCAGGTCACTGGTGATGGAAAGGATAACCAGAAGTGGCATTAGCCACCCCCACACCTCTACCCAGTTACCGTGGTATCAGAGCCCAGACTGCCAGCTGCTGACCTGCTGGCGGTAACATCCCAGCCCACAACAGCAAAGTGCATTTAACAGCAGCCTGCAACTGGTGTTCTCACCTGCCTAGTAGCAATGGCCTTCCATAGCACACATAAACAGTGAGTGACATTAATGACATTTCCCAGTGCCCTCGCTGCTACCCCTGGCAGTCTTGCAGGCTCTTGCTCCCTAAGAGATTAGATTACAGAGAAGCCAAAGCACCCAATTAAGATCAAGAGGCCTTTTGTGCTAGGCAGAGGGCAAACACATCCTGTTCTGAAGAACGTACACAAGACAAGAGGAGAGATGCTTGAGGAGTGCTGACAACAGAAAGTACCACCCCCAGTTTACACTGGTAGAGTAAAAGACTGCAACACATCCAGGTCTGTTGCTTTACAACTATTGACTGTTAGAGGTTGGAAGGACCTCCAGAGCTCATGGAGGCCAATCCTCATGCCAAAAGCAGGACCATGCCTGCCATCATTCATTAAACCAAAAAGATCCCAACACTGAGGGATTTGCCCTGTGCCATACTGGTTCATCTGTTTGTCTCAATGTGGGACCAATACCAGCTTTGCCCTGGCACCAGACTGTCCTGCATCCAGCACAGCAGCAGACAAAGGAGCTCACTGGAGAGATCCTCACTAGAACATTGAAAACATGAAGATATTTAGATATAAAAAGGTGCAACCACACCAGAGGGACTATTTTGTGACCTTGGTGGACATTAAAACATACTCTGAGTGTTTTGCTGAATCCTAAAGTGGCTAAGGTTGGAAACGGACCTCAGAGCTCATCTCCACCAACCTCCCCACCGTGGGCAGGGACACCTCTCTGCAGAGGGACTTTGCATCAGGGGGGCTAGAGACAGGCCAAGGGGCAATGGGTTGGAGCTGAGCCAGGGTTAGAGTGGAGCTGAGGAAGAAGTTGTTGAGGGTGAGGGTGGTGAGAGTGTGGCACAGGCTGCCCAGGGAGGCTGTGGCTGCCTCCTTGCTGGGGGTGCTGCAGGCCAGGCTGGATGAGGCCTTGAGCAGCTGAGTGTAGCTGAGAGGTGTCCCTGGGCATGGTGTGGAGGTTGGAGATGAGCTCTGAGCTCCCTGCCAGCCTGAGCCATTCTGGGATCCCATGATTACAGACAACGATATCCGAGTATGAAAGGGGACTTCTGCTACTGCTTGACAACTAAACCTGAATAACCACTATGAAGATGTTCCTGTGTAAGCAGTTCTGTGGGGTTTAAGCCTGAGGACACTGCTCTGTCCTTGCAGTGGGTACTGGCAGGAGCATTCCTGTTCCTCTAAACAGCACCAATGAATGAAGACATGAAGGCAAGGTGCTGGGCTGAGGGAAACGCTGCATCATTCCTGCAGAGAACAGCACTTACTCATGGCCAGCATAAATTGAAACATAAAGTGCAAATCTAGGACATGTTTTCAGTTGTGCTGAGTTATATTTAAATTCAATCTGTGGCAGAAACTCTGAGCACATTTCATGCCTGCACATCAGCACAGAAACATTGCTAGCTGTAAAGCTTCGTTTTACTGCCTGTTCACAAACTGTGAGTGCTGCAGAGCTTGTAAATGAAAGGTGAGAAAATGCTACCTGGGTTGATCTTGAGAAGGAGTGGTCAGGAAATTGTGACATGCACAGTGCTGGTGACCAGTCCCGTTCGACTTGGCAGGCTCCTCAGTTAGAATCATAGAATGGTTCAGGTTGGAAGGGACCTCAAAGATCATCCAGTTCCAACCCCCTGCCATAGGCAGGGACACCTCCCACTAGTACAGGTCACTCAAGGCCTCATCTGACTTGGCCTTGAACACCTCCAGGGAGGGTGTGGAGCACCGAAGCATCAAAGATCACATTGGGTGCTTCAGTGCCCCACAAGCTCCCTGGGCAACCTGTGCCAGTGGCTCACCACCCTCACTGCAAAGAACTTCTTCCTAACATCCAGTTTCAATCTTCCCTCTGCCAGTTTAAACCCATGGGGCTCCTGAGGCTGGGAAAGATTCAAAGCTTGCTCCAGAGCATCCTCTGCACATGAGGTTGGTTACAGTGAGTTCCCAATGGAAAGTGTCAGGTGAAAGTTCTGAGTCAGAAATGTGATCTGCTTCCCGAAGAGCACAGCAGGCAGCAGGCAGATGCAAGAACCTGACTGTGGTTTGGGGTCCCTCAGTCTGAGCAGCATGAAGAGGCAAGTTGAGGAGGCTTCCAGGAGACCTTGAAGTGACCTTCCAGATGGTCCCCCCCCAGATGAAGGGGGCTACAGGAGGGCTGGGGAGGGACTATTGACAAGGTCTTGGAATGCCAGGACAAGGGGCAATGGGTTTGAAGTGGCAGAGGGGAGATTGAAAGTGGATGTTAGGAGGAAGTTGTTTGCAGTGAGGGTGGTGAGACACTGGCACAGGTTGCCCAGGGAGCTTGTGGAGCACTGAAGCACCCACTGTGATCTTTGATCATGTTAGGTGCTTCTGTGCTCCACAGCCTCCCTGGAGGTGTTCAAGGCCAGGTTGGATGAGGCCTTGAGTGACCTGTGCTAGTGGGAGGTGTCCCTGCCTATGGCAGGGTGTTGGAACTGGCTGAGCTTTGAGGTCCCTTCCAACCTTACCATTCTATGATTCTGTGATTTCTCTTGTACAGACATTGCCTGCACAACTGAGGCTGATTTCAGGCCCTGTTTGAGAACATGCTGCCATGTCTTACTTCCTAAACAGCTCCTACAACAAATGTAGCCTGGCCAAAGTCTGCTTGCAACAGCAAACAGAGCCCTGGCTGCTGCAGGGTGAAGTCTTTACAGCTTCCTGGTCTCCAGAGCAGAGCACAGGCTGCGCTAATGTGCTTGCAGGACTACAGCAGCCCAGCACAGCCTTCAGACAAGCACATTATGGACAGCAGCTGCTCAAACAAGCACTCACCTCACTGCACTCACCACAGCCTGGCAAGTGGAGGAGTGAGAAATGCTGCCCATGAACTCAGCCTGCAGTGTGCTGCCCCAGCAATCCATCTGAGCCATGGAAGGTGCCAGCCAGGCAGGCTGCAGCAAGGTTGCATGGAGCTAGCAAGGATTTGGGCATTGGAAGGGAACTGCATTAACAGGCTGGGCATGGCCAGAGTTACCACTCAGACCACCGACATGCCCAGTTACCAGGAGTCCACACAGGTTTCATCCAACACAGGCCAGATTAGGATTACAGCTGTAAAATGCTTGGGTAAGATGTTCATCACAGAATGCCAGGGGCTGGAAGGGACCTCCAAAACTCAGCCTGTCCAAGCCCTGCCAGAGCAGAAGCACCCAGAGCAGATCACACAGGAACGCACCCAGGCAGGGCTTGAATATCTCCAGAGAGGGACACTCCAAGACCCCCCTGGGCAGCCTGTGCCAGGGTTCTGGCACCCTCACAGGCAAAAAAATCCTCCTCATTTTTACATGAAACTTCCTCTGCCTCAGCTTCCACCCAGTGCCCCTTGTGCTGGCATTGGGCATCACCCAGCAGAGCCTGGCTCCAGCCTCCTGGCACTGACCCTGCACACATTGATCCCCATTGCTGAGGTCACCTCTCAGGCTCCTCCTCTCCCAGCAGCACAGCTCCAGCTCCCTCAGGCTCTCCTCCTAACAGAGCTGTTCCATTCCCTTCAGCATCTTTGTGGCTCTGGGCTGGCCTCCCTCCAGCATTTCTATGTCCCTCTTTGACTGGGGGACCAGAACTGGACACAGTACTCCAGATGTGGCCTCAGCAGGGTAGAGCAGAGGGGCAAGAGAACCTCTCTCAACCTACTCACCACAGCCTTTCTAACCCACCCCAGACTGGCATTGCTCCTCCTGCCCACCAGAGCACATTGCTGGCTCATGGGCACCCTCCTATTCACCAGAACCCCCAGGTCCTTTTTCCCCTTTGCTGCCTTCCAAAGACTTATGATCATTAGTCTAGCAGTGGATTTGTGCAGCTGCATACAAGGCTGCTGTGCACACACAGCCCAGCACAGCAGCAGAAGACAAAGGTTAACACAGCAGAGGTTAGCTGATTCTCCAGGGAGTTTTCTCTAAGGCCATGTCTTCTCCTTTCACCTGGGTGGGTGTCTTAGGGATGCAGAGATTCACAGAATGCTTTGGCTTGGAAGGGACCTTAAAAATGATCCAGTTACAACCCCCTGCTGTGGGCAGGGACATGTCCAACCAGACCATATTGCTCCAGCTTCCATCCAGCCTGGCCTTGGGCATCTTTCTCATCTCCCTGCCCTAGAAAAGATTTATACTTGTTGGTTTGCTGCCCCAGGATGTAAAGGAGTGCAATCAAAAGCATCTCATGATTATCTAGAGAAATCACACAATAAAAATTAACTGCACTCCAATAGGTTAGAACTCTCAATACTAATATCAAAACTCATTTGAAAACCATCTACAAGGAAAAACAAAAAAGCTATAAAAATGCACCAAATTACTTGGGAGACCATGGGGTGAGCTGATGAGGAATGCTTTGATTGCCACAGCTTTAGGAGAACAGTCATTATGAATGCTCAGAGTACCACATGCTGCTGGATTCTGGACACACTACATTTGTTTCACAGAATCCTAGAAAGGCTCAGGTTGGAAAGGAGCTCAGAGCTCATCTCCTCCAACCTCCTCACCGTGGGCAGGGATATCTCTCAGTTAGGCTCAGCTGCTCAAGGCCTCATCCAGCCTGGCCATAATTTGGAGCTGAGGCAGAGCAGGCT
>VWYK01130077.1:0-10170 GCA_013399775.1 Semnornis frantzii | reverse complement strand
ACAGTGAGGAAGATGCACTGCACACAATATGTGCATTCAAACTGTGACTGGTTGGACATGAATTATTTCTAAAATGTCAGAAGTTAAAGGTTGTGCTACAGACCATCTCAAGGAATTTTACTCTTACCTGCTGTAAATCATTTTATTTCACTTGCTGTCATCTGTTACTATTTCCCAGGCTCTTAAAACAGAGAAGAGCCAATTTATATATTTTATAACAGGATACAGATTCATTCTTTATTCTCTTAGAACTGATTTAATAAAGTCTGATTTACCTAATGTTCATTTCATAGGCAGCTGCACTGCTGACAGTGACTTCATATGTTCTGCAGTCCATGAAAAAAGTAGAGATCAGTCATGTTGTCGTATTGGTCACAATAAGCAGAGGAAATGGAAATATTCTTTCCTCCGTGTCAGGTATCACCTTGATAACCAGAAATTGACCCCTACCTACCTCAGTTGTTAGTGATTTTAGTATTTTACTTTGCTGCAGATACTTTGCTGCTGCTGGGAAAGCTGAGAGTTTGGGGGTGGGGAAGAGAGTGAGTTATAATAATTTTTATAAAACTATTTAATGGACAACTACTGTAAACAGCAGTAGAAGAAGAAATTAATACCTGGAGAATTTTCTGCTATTAATAAAACCAGTTAATTTTTAATGGATAGGGAGCTGTAACAGGCAAGGCTGATGTGCTACAGAAATCAGATTACTTTTTTTCCAGCCTGCTGGTAGGTTCACAGGCCTCAACAACAGATGGAAGGTTGAACTGGCATGAGTGAGTGTATGGAATGCCATCCTGTTGGGCTGCTGATTTAGCTGGAATTCTAACAATTTGCTTGCTACTGGTGTGCAAAAGGATCTACTTGGAGAGAGGCAGTCTTGTTGATTACGTAAGTCAGGTAAATTTATTTCATAATAGTATACAGAATTGGCATTTTTTTATGCAGAGGGCAAATATGCAGCTGTGGTTCCATGTAACTGAAAATGCTGTGACACCTGTATGCTCCCTGTGCCAATTCTGTATTAACATTGTGACTGTAAATCACATCACATTCTTCACAGAACTTGCTCTGTATTTCTGTAATAGCCAACCACGTTTGTGATGAGATTTTGCCCAAAGAGAAGTTTTTTGCTTTGGCTACACACTGCTTTTATATTAGAATATAGGTTATTGCAAATAACTGCTGCTTAAGAGTTAACCTTTGACAGTACAATAAATATACAGATTAAAACTAAAACCAGAAGTCATCTCTTCATGGCTGAGAAAAATTTCAAAGGATTAAATCTGTCAAAAACTTGATGCTTAGCACGGGGAAAGGGGATAAGTAAACACTTATGGAATTGACTGTTTTGGGTTTTTTTGAAATTTTTTTAATGTAGTTGCCCAACTAAACTGTGTTTTAAAGAAAGATGCTTTCAGAGGAATTTTTACATCAAGGAAATGGGTGTCTGGTGTATTTTCACTGCAACTGGCTACTGCCTTGTGAAAGTAACCTACACTACAGGTTGCAGAACAATAATCACAATATAGAAGTCTTTTCCAGTAACATTTTCTAAGCCTTTTATGAATGCTGTGGCCACACCCTTTTTAGTAATGCTTTATTTCTCAGATGATTCAACTAATTTCAGTGAGTCCGATTATGAAATCAGATACTAACAGTGTGAGTGGGACATAAATCAGAGGAGTTGTTTGGTGTGTCACTTTTCATTTTTTTCCTCGCAAGTGCACATTTGGTATTGTAAAAGCCAAAAGTAAGTGTTGTTATCCTAGTTTTATATGAGAAATGAATAGGAAATAAATTCACTTGGAAACAGAACTGAGGCTGGTGTCAGCTGAAGACAGAGTATGGGATTCCTGTCTTAGTCTTGAGCCATAATGGTGCTTTCAACAGTCTGTACACAGAGTATTTGGCAGAGAGATTATTATTGCATCTTTTGCTATTTTGCAATAGCCTGTGTGATAGCACAATCAGCAGGGCAGTGGTTTAGGCACCAAACAAGTTCTGTGGCACCACCGCAACAAGTAATCTACTGACTGAGTGTGGTGGGAAATAGGGTGGCACAGCAAAAACTGCAAGAGAAAGAAAAGGCAGATTTGAGGCAGATGCTGAACAATGTGCAATATCCCACAGAGATCTCTGAAGTGTGAGTAACCTTAGGGCAGCCTTCTGATGGCCTGTGCAGGGCTCTGTTTCAGCCCCATAGCACTCCTTGCATTGCTTGCATTTGCAAGAATGACTTCTGTATAATTTTGATGAAAACCATTGCTGTCAATTACATCATACTTATTTCAAAATAATTAAAAGACTTTAATTAGATCTACTTGTCTTTAACAACATCTAGGGGATGTACCTATAAAACTCACTAGTCATCAACAGAAAGGAAACAGTCTGCCCTTTATTGTAGCTTTTGCAAACATGTCAAGGTGTCATTTAGGTGTTCAGAAGGAAACCATATCTCTTTGCAGAATAGTTGGGCAGTGCTCAGCTGTTGAGGGTGGAATGAGAATAATAGTTACAGGGAGGCAGAGGAATATTCTTATTTCTAAACTTTACCCTCTTTGCTTAGATTGCCATCAGACCTGAGAAGTACAGATACTTTAATATTTCTGCTTTTATCCTTAAATTGGCTTGGTAAAACTTTTTTAAAGTATAAATGTTAAGTACCACTTTTAAGCTAATGTAATACATCTAACATTAGCTTTCTAAATTTTGTATACTAATGAAAATGTTGTGCTCATTAAGATTTAAAAATGCTGAATAACAGTTGCAAGTTGCATTATGTAATTTAATAAATTAGTAATTACTGAAATAGGTTAAATCTCCCTGGGCAACATTCATAGTTTATGTGTTTGAGCAGATTTCAGTATGTTATACAATTATAGAATTTACATCAACAAACTGTTCATTCCCTGTGTAAGTGGAAATTTTGAGTAGACATAAAATGGACTAAGAGTTAAAGGTCTCTGTACAGAGCATCTCTTCCTATTTCCTGATAATGAATGCCAAATTAGGCTTTAAAACAAGAGTCTAAAACTGTCACTTTTTCCTTTACAGGCATGGTAAATCTTGGGTAAAAAATGGACAGGCACTTTCTGTATATCGCAGCTCTGCTTTTGCAACAGGCACCACTTCATTGGCACTACCAAAGCAGGGGATGGGATGTTTGTTTTCTGGTTCTCTTGGAAGAGGCCGTGGATAAAGGCTCAGCATTTCAGGAGTCCATCAGAAATTATCAGACCTGAGCACTCCCAAGGATTTCTCCATTATGCTGATTATATCAATACTGATGGGAGCCCAGCCTTTGTCCGTAACATAGAGTTCATTAAAACATAAATCCCTGCATAGGTAACTCTGCCACTTGTAAAGAGCAGGTCCCCTTATAGCTGTCTAATTGCTGCTTTAGGAGCAGAAACAAAAAGTAGTTGTAAAACTACTGTGGTATCTTCCTGGGTATTTTTGAGACCATCTAATTTAAAATGAGTATTTCATCTCAAGAAGCAGTTTCTTTAAAGGTGACTTAAATTTTTACTTTTGATTGCAAAGTGTTTTCGTACTGTATTAAGTGGAGTGCAGAGATTAGTATCCTAAAGTGAATAACTTCAAGAGAATTGAAGATGTTTACTTAAAAAGAAACAAGGTCTGATGTCCATATGGCTATACCCCATTTTTAGCCTCAGCAAAGATTAAATCTCACTTGCTAGGTTTGAAGTGGAAAGCCTCACGGTAGTTGAGAAACACAGTTACTCTAATAAAAATATTTTTGGTGTCTCTGTATTTCTGGACTTCAGAATGTGGTGAGGTATTTTAATCTTCTATTTAATTTTTTCCATTGGCTGTTTTTTGTTGTCAGTAGGGCAACGGGAAAATACTTGCCAGCTACACTTTGTTCTAATTTGCATTTGTATTTGAATTAACGTTAGCTGTAACTGTTAGTATTTATTATACTGAACTAGTGCCTGTAGATTTCCGTCACAGAAAATAAGTTTACCAGGCACTATACACACACCAGAAAGGCAGCGATTGCTGTCTTGTCTAAAGAGCTATCATCTACTCGCTTCTATCCTCAGAGCCGCCTTTTCCTTTTCTGAGTAGTGAGGCTTCCCCCTTTCTTAACACACCCCCCACCCCCCCGACAGGAATTCAGCCCCGTTACGATGCGCAAATTGGTTGCCACTGCTTTCCCCAAGTTGTTGCCCTTACTAGACGTACTTCTGGTCACTCGTAAATCTCGTTTTAGGTTCTTGGATTGGTCATTGTCTCGTTGTTGTTTTATTCTGTGGTGTTGTTTTTGTTGGGTTTTCCTTAACTGTTTCGAACACCAGCGTGCCGCCCTGGAGCCGACCAAAGCCCGTGGCATAGTCCCTGGGAGCGGGGCCGCTTGCCAGTACCTCACCTCTGGCTTTTCGCAGAGCTCGGTTCCCCAGCCGGGAGGCGGAGGGCTCAGGTGAAAGCCGGTGAGGTGACGCCCGGAGCCCCTGGGCCCCTCCGCCCGGCGCAGCGGTGACACCTCGCCGCGGTAGGTGTTTAAGAGAGGAGCGGAAGGGAAAGGAAGGGCGCAAAACTGAGGGGCAGATGACAGCTGCGAGAGACCCGGGGGGAAGGGCGGGAAGCAGTAGGCAGTTCGCGGTGCCGTGGGACGGGCCTCGCGGTCTCCGAGGGGCGGGCTGCATAGGGCGGTGGGGGCTGGCGCACAGACACGGCTCCTCCTTCCGCCTCCCCTGACAGCCGAGGGGCCGACCCTGCACCCGCTGCGTTCTGTGTACTCTCACCGCCTGTCTCTAACGGCTCCCCCTGACTAGCCCCCGGCGCCCGTTGTCGCTCCCGCTGCCGGGTGTCGCTGGGTCCTCTCTGGGGACGCAGTTCTACGAGCCGCATGCCGGGAGCCGAGGAAGAACAGAAGGGTGCAAGGTAAGGAGTCTCTGCGTTTTACTTGGGGCTCGGCGGGAGGGCGGCTGCCTGCCAGAGACGGAGGGGTTCGGCTCCTTCACGGCACCTAGAGAGGGCCAGGGTTACGGGCACGGAGAGGGGCGGTGGTGGCGGGGCTGACCACAAAGGTTGCATTGGGGCGCCCCGGCGCCCCTTACGGAACTCTATACGGAGTGGTAGCAGGAGTGCCTCGGCGGTTCAGGAACTGCTGCCTGTCTGCGACGGGTGGGTCAGTGTGGAGGGAACGCACCCTTCTCTTCATACATCTCCACATGCCATCGCTGCTCTTGTCGTCTCTCTCCAGCGATGCTCGGAGGAGGCACGGATACTCTTCACCGTCGGAGCTTTCCGCCGCTAAGGGCTGTCTAACGCAGGCTACAGGGGGTCGGGCGGGACCCGCTTACGCAGGCACCTCCGAGCTCCGCTCGTGCCCGGCGGCCCTCTGAGGGGCCCTGAGGGGGCCGGGCGCCAGAGGCCAGGCGGCGGCTGGAGGCGGCGGGCACTTAGCCCTCTTCCTCTTGGGGCTGCACAGCCGGATCGGTTTTGTTTAGTTACTTTGGAAAGAACCTATTCATTTAGGGACACGAATCTTAAGATTTAGGCACAAATCTCATACGTGTGAGTGTCCGTTCAGAAAGGAAGCTTCGCGAAGGAAAGGCCGAAGTCCCAGGTGCCTTTTCCCTCCTTTGAAAAACGCAATTGTTATTACAAATTATTTATTCTCCCAGCAGCTTGTTTGGCTTGGCGAGCAGGAGAGCGGCTCCGCTGGTCTCCGGTTTTCAGCCCTTCCCTCCGCTCAGCACAGCCTCCACCTTGGGGGGAGTAGGTGGAGGAGGTTTATTGGCGAAAGGAGAGTAAAAAAACAAACACGGAACGTAATTGCTTGCATTTGCGGAGTCCGTCCCGACGGGCTCTGCACAGGCTGTGAAAGAGACAGCATCAATTAGCCTGGCACGGGTCGTTGCCGGAGTTGCAATAGTTAACTGTTAGTGAAAGCCCGTGGAGGTGAAAACGTTTTGAGATGATTGGTGGCTGGCTTCGGGGCTGTGCTGGTATTTTACCTGTTGTCTTAGCGACGTGGCTGGCGGTGACCAGAATTTGCGGTTTCACATTAATGAAAGAAATCCAGCTTTTGTAGTTGATAACTTTCGATTTGTGGTGGGATTTAAAAAAATTTTTTTTTCTTTGCTAAGTTCTTAAATGTTAATATATATTTTCTATGTGCGTATACGTATATTCATATAATCTACAGTTAATGCTATCCTGTAGTATCTTGTGTGTTACATTTGTATAACAAAAAGGCAATGAAAAGTCTTTCATCCTCAGTTCTTACAGAATCAGTTCTGTACATCTACACAACTCTAGCATGTACAGTGGTTTGCCAAGTGCAGCATGATGTGAGTTGGATGCTAAAACTCTGCAGAAGCCATGGGAACTGGCAACATTTGGAGTTAAAGTATTTATTGTAGAATAACAGATCTTGCAGAACAGAACGTAGGTAGGAGAGAGTGCAGAACAGAGCTGCCCCGATGTACGTGTAGTAAGGGAATGCGCATGAGTATGTTTGGCTTGTCATGATTTAGCCCGTCCTAGTTAAGATTTTTATACCTGTGACTTACTACTTGTAAATATTTATTATCTGTTTTCAGTGAACAAAATACCATGTTGTTTCAAACAGAAATCCCTTTTAATTTCCCATCAGAATGTGCATATCAGTTAGCAGTGTGAAGGCCTTGTGATCCATGAAGACACTGTAACAGTCAGTATCATTCCCTGCACATTTTCTCGGACCCCCGCTCTGTTTTGAATAGTGCACTTCTTCTCAGGACTGCTGTTGTGTAGACAGTTGTTCTGGCATCGTTCCAAGATGTGGGAGTCTTGTGCATGCAGGATTTGGAGGTGCATTGTGTGGAGTTGCATCCAGCAAGTGGCCTGTGGGACCACATGTCCTTAAACAAAAATCTGTTGTGTTTTGTTGTTCATAAATTGAAATGGGTGATACCTGAATCTGTTTGGGAGTTTATATGCAATGCCTTAATATTGACTCGTGTTATTTGTTCTCTATGTTAAATCTTTTGCTTCAGGAGGTGCTTAAGAAATTTAAGTCTATTAATGTTTGATTTAACCAATCCCTTCCTGTTATTTATTTATTTATTAAACCTTTAGGATATAAACGTTGCAGGGTGAGGTAGAATTTACAGATGAATAGGTAAATTTAGTGCTTCATAGATAAATTCTAATCTGCAGTTTGGAAAAGCCTGAGTAGAGCAGCACTGGATTGTGGTAAAAGGTAGAAACATCAAAATCCTCAATCTTGCTGGTCAAAGAAAAAGTCTTGAAATGATAATGTTTGCATCTGTACTTACTGACTGGGGAAAAAAAGTTATCTCCACGTACCTAATATTTTCAACTGCTATAAAAGTCACTTTGACTTTTAAATTTTTTTTTTTTTAACCAAATTGTGCCTCTTAATTTACGAGAGCATGCTGCAGATTTCGGTTGTCCAAGTCATGTGAAATCTGGAATAGACAAATGTCAATGGTCTTGCACAAGTCTCTATGAGCTCGTAGAGCTACTGTAGTGTAATAGGTTGAGTCACTGAAAAATAAAAGACTCAGTAAATACGTTCCAGTAATCTATTACTAACAAACTTCTCTTGCTTTGCTTCTTAGTAGCTGCAAAGTAACTATTACAAAATAAATCATTTAGCATGTAGCTGTGGTGACTTCCATTCCTGAATGTAACATAGAAGATGCGAAAACAAGCAAATAAGAAGTGTTTTCCTATCAGGTATCAGCCAGGGTTGAACATGGAGTGATACACTGAACTATGGAAATGTAAGCAGTGATTAATCTGGAGGTGCTCAACACCGTACAGAATCCAGCCCAAGTGGTTAGCATGCTAGTAGTGGGGTCAGGCTGTTAATAACTAAATGCAAGAGCATATGTACATGTCTGTTTGTTCTTCCTAATCACATGCTCAATGAGTAGTGTAAGGATGTCATATCTGAGTTGCCGCCATAGGCATATGAGTAACTTGAAAGTAATGTGTCTCATGCAGACTGCTGCTGAGCATGGCGCTTGAAATCATGGACAGTAGTGAAATCCAGCAGCCTCTTCTCAAAAAATTCTTTACACTGGACATGAAACAGAAGTTTCATGTTCTTTGCAATGAAATAGTAGGTTTGTTTTGCTTTTCTTATTAAAGCATTATATATACAGGGTGGAATGGTAATATTATGTGACTAGGAAGGTGCCCTCTACTATTACTCGCTTTATTATTTTTTCATTTTCCCCTCCCTCCTTATCTGTAGGATTAATTACCCTCACAGTCATGTAGTTCCCTTCAAAACTCTACAGGGCTAATCAATGTGTGGTACAACTTGTATTCAGAAAGGTTTACTGCCTTTTACATCATTGAAGCTTGCATATACTTGGAAAGTTGGGAGGAATTTTCTAGACTTGTATGGTTTCTGTAGAGCAGGAACACCTATGCTGCTCATGTAATTTCTCAGACATTTCAGTTGTTAAATGTACAGTTTCATTAGTTCATTTTAAACACTTCAGCATTTTTCCAAAACAAATGTTTTTGGATTATAACTTTGAGAAGAGCATGTCCATTATACTATGCTGTAGCAGGAATCCTACTGATTTTATTTTAAATACTGCAGTGTGTCTGGGTATTGTTTTCTTGGAAGGTTCTTTTAGGACCCTCAGCTTTGTCTTGAAGTCAACAACCAGCTGTTGGAATGATGCATGTTTTGGAGATGGCTGACTGTCTCTGCTTTTATGTGACCTTAACTGGTATATAGGGATAGCAGGTGGTTAGGAGGGGTTAGAGGCACCTGTAAATTGCCATACAGCCACCACATTTGTATTGACACAGGCTATGATGAGTGTATCTCGAACTTGGTATCTTATGTGAGTATGAACTTTGAAATACTTTGCCTACAGAAAGGGTTGCTGTCAAAATTAGATTTAATTGATTCTCCTTAGATTTTTTTCCCCCCTAGGATATTAATTATCTCAATAAAGTTTATTACTGTGTGGAGGGGTGATCTTGCAAAGTTTCCTGTGTAGATTTGAGTTCTGACTGTGTTTAGCAATTGTAGGTGAAAAAACTGAAAAGATAATTTTAGGACAATGCTCTTTTTTGTCTGCCATTCAAATCTATTAAATAACCATGAAAAATAAATGCAAAATCAGCTGGGCAGACTTCAATGACTTAATAAGCCGTAGCAATCCTGAATGAAGTAATGGTAATTATTAAGACAGGAGGCCAAAAGGGTGTTAATTTTAATGTTAAGGAGAAAATATGCCATCTGGGCAGATAACATTTTGAACCTGCTGCTATTCCCTGGCAGTGATGATTCTTATAAAGGGTTGCGTTTGTCTCAGTTGTGGTGGTATTTCTTTTGATTTCAATTTGTTCTTAATGTATTTCTGTTGAGAGTAAACCTCTTCATCACGAGGAAGGCAGGAATGTGTTGAAAAGAGGAGAAAAGAAAAAAAAAACAAAAGGGCGGTGGTAACTTTTATTTCACACTGGGCATGCATTTTTCTGAGTCTGTTATTAGTATAAAAAAGTGCTAATTTTAGAAAACTCTTTTGTTTTAATAAATTGTCCCTCAAGTCACTTCATCTTCATATACCTCTTTGAAGAAATAGCACAGTCATTTCTGGTAATACATCTCTTTACATATAATCTAAATTTAATAAAATCATAGATAAAAGCTTTGTCATTGTTACAACTTTTGAATAACGTCTTAGTAATACTTGCTTTCCAAATTCAGAAGTTTGAGGAGGATAGAGTTAAATTAATGTCAGAAATTTCTAACTGTATGAGTCACTAAATTGGGAACACAAATACTCATAATCTTTGGAAAGAACCTCTCAACATTGTTTTGCTGTGTAGTGTCAACTGCAAAACACAATACAGTATGTTTAGCTTAAAAGTAGTTGTATTTATATTTGAAATAATAGTTTATGAAAAAAAATCATATAACTTTTGGCCTCTCTTTGCTTGTTAAACTGACTAAAGTCAGCACTAAGTCTGTAGTAGAAGCAGTAGAAGCAGCTGATTGTACTGCTATGTATTGTTCGCTCACTTTGTTGAAAAGAAATAAAAACTTGGAGAGGGAGAAAAGGATAGAGAAGTGGCCAGTGCTAGAGAATTCTTCTTGCGCTCTGTTAGAATGGAGAGGTTCTTTTGTTTACTGTCTGGTGCTGGAGCCAGATATGT
>VWYK01130074.1:5536-19140 GCA_013399775.1 Semnornis frantzii | reverse complement strand
CTAACTTGGTACCTGGGTTATTTGGCAGAAGTATGAAATTATTCATTCCCTGTAACTCTCTTTACCATAACGCTCTTGGTTTCTGAGAGTATAAGCCTATTTTTTGGGCTCGTTCACCTCACACAATAAGCAACTGTCCCAAGTTAGGAACTACAGGGTTAAAAATCCTCTAGGGACTAGAAAATTGCTATTCAATCCCATAATTCTGCTATCTCTGTATAAACTCACAGCAAGGCCAGCTCACTCTCCTTTCATCCCCCTCCAGCCGTGTCTGGCAGGAGCTGCTTTAATCAGGACAAACATGTAAGGAGCAGGCCTCTTTTGGGGCCTCCAGAGGCCGTTTAGTCCTATGGATGGCAGAGACATTGAGGGGGAAGGATTGGAGCACTGGGGATTATAGATTTAGTTTTGGGTTGGGGGAAAATTCAAGGGGGGTCGCTATGGATGTTGAATCTGCTTTGTAATTTGTCTGTATCTCTCCCGAAAAACACAATTCTGTTTTCTCTCCAGTTT
This sequence comes from Semnornis frantzii, assembly GCA_013399775.1. NCBI lineage: Eukaryota > Metazoa > Chordata > Aves > Piciformes > Ramphastidae > Semnornis > Semnornis frantzii. Next base: position 18,627 of record VWYK01130074.1, on the reverse strand, counting down.
GTTTGAGAGCTTCATTTCTGTCAGCTCTTTTAAAAGACCACGACAGCAACTTTAACTTTTCATCTTACAAACATTCACTTATCCTAAGGAATAGTCAGTTTGTTGTTTAGTTGTTTAGATTACATTATGTCCATAAGCAAGATTTGCAGTGTAAGATCTGAATGACATTAGCCATGCTGCTTCTATCTTCCTCTCCTCTCACTTGCGACGCCTGGCCCACAACAGCCATAAGCAAGGCAAATCGCATCAATCCCCACAATGCTGAGGTTTGCCAGCACTGTTAATCACAGAACACAGGCTCTACCACTAAACTTTGATAGTCTTCACCTTCCTGAAATAGCTGACTTGAAAAGGAAAGGAAATGTGTCCTTCAGCAATACTACTGCTGATAGTCCATGGAAGTTCCTGCTGCCCAGCTGGCCAGCTGTCAGACTTGATTGACCAGAGCAAGCAGTAAGCGCCAGGCTGCATTTCGCTTATTTGGGAGGTCACAACTGCACTGTTTGGGACATTAAAGAGAACTGCAACAAACTGCAAAATTAGGATAACTTATCGCTGACCCAAGAAAGTCTTAAGGAAAATGTAAATATCTTTAGGAGCAATTTTGCCCTAATTGTATCTACATCTCAGAAACCTTCTGAAGAGCTTTGTGACCCCTGAGGACAATTTTGTACAGAGACTGGATTAACTGAAACACCCAACCAAACACACTGAAATTGGAACCCTCCACTCCCCCACCCCACAAAATACATAAGAGCTAAAACTGTTTGTTCCAAGAACATTTTAACTGGGGAAAATATCAGAGTTGAAGACACACCCTCACCCTAACCCCAGTTAACCACTACACCAAGAGGAAAATTAACTCCATGTTCATAGTCTGAAGCTGCTTCCGCGCGTGTGTGACACTGTGCTGCTCACCCTTTTGTCCCATCTTTGAAAGAAAGATGTTAAAGGAAACTGAGGCTGTTTTGAAGTTCACCTGCTGTTAGGCAGTTGCATACATTATTTTTTTCCATCTGTTTAATCGGGGTCAAGAGTCAAGCCCACAAGGAATAAAAAAAAGAAATTGCAGCGGATAACTGCTTTGTGATTAGCTGGTAAGGACAAAGGTAGCAAGACTCCACCTTTGCTGGTGCAAAAATGGAGATTCTGAGTTGTATAGCTGATCACTTCCCCAGCTTCAAACAGGATGAGGAGAAACAGATTTGGGTCTTCTCTCCTGTAAACTGCTCCCCTCTCTGAAAGGAAGTTATTTGCAGAAGGATACCGAGTCTCTTTTTTTTTAACTTCATGAAAACAAACTGCAATACAAGTTTTTGACTGTTGCACATTTGACTGAAAAGAACAACATAAAATGACCGTTTACAGCTAGCCCGAGCCACCACTACATTGATTTATTCCAAGAAAAGATGGAAACTGGGCTGACAGAGAACAAACAGCCCTGTTGCTGCACTGTCTGTGCAGCTTTGCTGGTGCCTTGTGGCAAAGCCTAACGAGGATGTCATCCTGTCACCAGTCTCAGTCAATGCCAGGCTCTTTTGCTAACTATGCTGTCAGGGGTGCCAATTAGGATCAGCCACTGAACTCCTGTCTGGTAGATATGGAACAGATAGCAAATGGCTTTGAGCCCAAACCAGCCTTCATAGGTTCAAGGGAGTGTTGTTTGAGATAGGAGAGGAACTAGGGAGTGAGGAGACAGCAATGAAGGAGAAGGGGTGAGCAGAAGGGGGAAATGCCTTCATTCCCCTATAAGCCACAGCACTATGATTTCTGGACATAGCTCTAACCACAGATCTGTTCTGTACCAGTGCCTACAGCTCTCTGACAGTGAAAAGCTGATTCAGCAAAGCCCAGCTCCTGCAGACCGCTGGATGCTGCCCACATGCCAATGAACCTGGGAGGACTGTCTTGCTGCTGGGGGAAAGGCAGCCATAGATGGTCAGCAGGCTGCACCAGAACTCAGATATCCCTACAGAGCAGAACCAGTAGTGTGACACAGCTCTGAGAGTGCCTAGGTAGTGCTCTGCTCTATGCAGAGAGAGGCAACAGTGGGCTAGGGCCTAATTGGTATAATAAGGTAGTTAAGAGGGAAGCTAATTGACATATATAAATCCTCAAGAGCATCACATCAAGCCAAGATTCTATTATTAGCCCAACCTAGATGAGGTTATAACAGTGCATTACAAAACCTCCATAAATAAATTGGTAGGAAACATTCCCCCACTCCGAGATCCTGTGAGACAAATTCTCTCAAGCAATGATTAGACATTGTCCAGAATAATAACAATATTTTTTTAAGAAAGAATGCTAAAAAAGGATGTGGAGATGGTATCAAAAAACCCCACAAGCTGACCAAATAGGTCAAAACTTGTTCCTAACATTCACTGTCAGTATGTTTTGGAGGTAAGAGAGCATAGCCAACTAACAGAACAGCAGCTGAAGGGAGAATTAAACTATAATTCTACAACAATTTTTTTTTAATCATATGCTACTTATGTAAAATGTTGATGTAATGTTAACTGACCCAGAAGCCTCCTCAACAGTGTCCTCTGATAAACTCCGGTCTCATTCTACCATTACCTGTCCCAAGCATATTGAATTTTCCCCCTCTGCCAGCTTTTACCAATCCTTCCAAAAGACAGAAATAGCATTTATGATTTTTTTCCACCCTTATGATGATCAGACTTGAAAGTGCAAGGACACACCTTGGTTTCTGTTTCCATCATCACAAGCCTTGAGGAACTTGCGGGCGTGGACCTAAACCCATAGCTGAGAAACGAAAAGCAACAAGGTAAAAGCAAACAAACAGAACAAACCCAAACAAAACAAGAAAAATCTGGACAAAGCGACAACAAAAATAAAAACAAGCAAACAGAAGAGTTTCCACTGTCTTTTGGGTCATGTTTTGCCTCATTTATTGTGGTAAGACTAGCATTCCTCCAGCCTCCTGCTTTCACGCAAAGTTGTGGTGAAACACTTCTACGCTTTATATCTAGTTTGTAGTCCATCTTCATTTCCTCCTCTTGAAATAATGGCTTACCTCCCTCTGTTTTTTAGGCTGCTCCTCAGAGTACAGTATAAACTCTCTGACTCTGTAAATGCTCTCTGAGAAGGAGATAATGAGTAGCTACACCAGTACAGCAACCTTCACAGCCTCATGGCTGAGCTCACCAAACTAATTCAGGCCTACGGACATGAAGTGATGTCTTAGCCAATGTCATCTTAAAACCTATTGTCTTTGCACATGTCTTAAAGAATCAAAGGACATGGAGTACTTGCAGCAGCATTTTTTCTTCACCTCTTTCCTGTGAATAAATACTTTAAATCCTTTACCTTTGGCTGCAAGTTCAACCAGCATGCCTTTGTCTAACAGTGCTTCAGAGGCAGGGCTACCTTGCAGAACAGCTTCACAGAGAGAGCTCACAATAAAGCCAAGATAAAGGCCAGCTTTCATTTTCAGTATAAAGCAGGCTTTTACTTACAAAAAGCCCAGGAAACCCAATTCAACTGCACCTCATGACTGATGGGCTATGGTCACAACAAATATTTATTCTCTTAAAGGCAGATTATTTGTTTCATTAAGCAGCCATAAATATATTTAAGAAAGAAAAAAAAAATGTATGTCTATCTTCTGTTTGGAACTCAGAGTGAATTCATAAATCTTGTCTGGGCTTTTACTTCACTGGAAAGCATATATACAGATAAAATCTAATCCTGTCCTCATGTGGAGCTTGGCCAGCCAACATCCTTAGAGATAGAACTACACATCCACGAGAAAACTAAATACCAAATTGCTCTTTAAAAATGCAAACAATGTCCTCCCCTTAGATTGTCTCCTTAAGAATGAGATTAGATTGCAATCATTTGCCATCTTCATTTATTCTCCAGAAATAATAACGCCAAGTTATTCAGCTTAGGAACAGCACTCTTACTTTCACAGAGACATAATCTGGACATTTTTAATGTGAAAAAAACCCTAAAACCCAACTCAATACCAATCTGTTTTCCATGTCACTACATCAAGATAAAGATAAGCAAGCTGACTTACAGGGGAAGCCAGAGGGCAATGTCCAATATCCATTAAACTGAGCAGGGCAGTGATTCAGTAGGTTCAGGCACTGACATTTTTAATACTGATAAAAATAATTTTATGTAAGCTGAATGCCAGAGATTTGATTTACTTCAAATGACTACTTACAATTTTGGTCTGGTCCACTGGAGCACAGCAGTTACACAGAACATTTATTTATAGACATTCCCACTAATACAGTGTCATCACAAAAAAGCTTTGGCTTCTATCCGTGCTGAAAAGATGAAAACCTAGAGCAATGGAAAGCCGTGCTAAAGGAGACCTTGTTATTCTTACACAGTGCTACTCTTTGATGCTCTGGCTTGCAGGGCACGTAACCTCTTCTCAGGAAGCTCCTGAAGGCACAGCAGTGATGGTAGCTGCAGGCACCCTGAAATGCACTGAAACTGAAGTGTGCTTCAGTTCCTAGTTTGAGTTAACTAGTCGAAACCCATCCTCATACTGCAAAAAGGTTGCCTGTTATTCCACTTGCCTACAGACACACAGGTTAACACTACAACATTTGGTAAGTTATAACAGCTGCTATAAAAACTAGAAATCCATCAATAACTTCAAGTTGAACCTGCTTTTCAATCTGAAACCACAGCAAACATCCCTCCCCCAAAACCCCAAACCTGTCAGCATCACCACCCAGATTCCGTATAGCCATTGCCAGGTTTCGAGTGTCTCTAGGTCATCCTCACCTATACAGTTTGCTAACCATCATCTTCTTCAGCAAATGTAAGAAAGCAAAGTACTCTGAACTCAGGGAGACAAGAGTTTGGAATGAAGCAAATTTATTGTTCCAAGTGTTGAAATTGGGAGGGGTGTAAAATCAACAGCCACACACTTCATGAAAATCCAGCTAGTATGAATGAACAAACCTGGATAACCTTTAGGTAAGTTCCAAAACTACTGTAATGTGGTATATATGTCATAGAGCCTTGTAGGGAACCCACAGGTTAGAAAATCAAGGATGCCTTCTGCATAAAGGACAGGCAGAGAATAGCATCACTGAGGTACTAATCCCATTTCTTTCAGGCAAATTACTGCATAGATATCTAAGGTTAAGGAGTTCTGACAGTTTTCTGAACAGCTTTTACAGTATCATAACATGATGAAAATACATTGTATTTGAAACCAAAGAGCAGCATATTAGACATGCACAGGTAGAAAACATCCTGTGTGCAATCCTGGATGTTAAGAGTACCAAACACAACCTGGATGCTCATCTCAAAGCAGACTAATTTAATTTTACTTTATTTTTGGTGGAAAAGAGTCTAAATGGTCTTATTCATAAAAATGGAATTCTCAACATTCAGCTGTAGTGGGTATAACACAAACAAACACAGTCTTCATGTTCAAGTTCTTCATGGAGATGTCCTTTGTGATCTCTGAACCAAGAAAACAAAAGAAACAGAAAGGTTAGTGCTCTCCCTGGCAAGTGAAGCTATCAGCACTTCTCTTTATTCAGACAGTTCTGCTGCTTCAGTTAAAATGCAGCTAGGACAGAAATGGTCCAGCTCAAAACTGCAGCATTGAAGTCATCACACATCAAGATTGCTACTGCACAAGCTGAAAACAGTGTTCTAGGCTACAGAGTTTAATTTTTTTGAAAGCTTATGTCAGTCACGCAGAGTAACATCCAGTTTAGGAATTACTTCATAATGCAATGATACCAAGTCACTATTAACAGCACAAAGCACTGAAAATCCCTTATAAACATTACGTAGGAATGGCCATAGGGAGACACAGCTCTCCTAGCATCCCATTTCTAACAGCATGGAAAAGAACACAGATGTGAAGGAGTACAAGTATAAATAAGAGTATGCATGCATTAGCTTAAGTTAAGATACATAAAGCAAGGATCAGAGTAGCATCTGCTGGAAATCTGATGCTGCAATCCTGTCAAGCGAGCCTAGAGAATTTCAGACCGGACCAGCTCAATCCCTCAGAATTTAGAAGGTAGTAGGATGAAGCCTTACCACCAAACTTCTCTTAAGGATGCAGCCTGTCTCCGACAGGCTGATTCAGAGCTGATAAGTATTTCTAAAACAAATACAGAATAACTTCACTTTGTGGCTACAGAAAGTCACCTGTGAAGCTGGTAGGAACCGGAAATCTCTTTCACTATTCTCACCATCTCACAGAGCATTTTTCCCCTCCAAGAGGTTAGATGCTTGGTAGCTCAACATTTCCCAGCACTCATCAGCTCTAGCAAGCTACCCCAGTACCAGAGCAGATTTGTTTAGAATGCTGGCAGGTGAAGTTCTGGAACAAAACCAATCTGAATGACAAATATACCAGAGGTCTCTTTATACAGAAACTTCAAAGTGGTAACCACAAATACACCCATTGAAACCAAAGCAAAGGAGTATGGGGTGGTACAGCATTACCCTGCAAACCAGAATGCTAACAGACAACCCAAGCAAAAACAAGATAACTTTCCATTCTGGCACCAGTGTTTGCACAAATGTCAGATGAAGAAGGCAGGGCAGGGCTGGGTGTTTTTGCAGTAGAAACACCCTGGCAATGCGCTGCAGTGTGTCACAGAGCTGACGGCTGATAGTCACGCTGCTCTAACTCGGGCTCAGCTCCAGCTGGGAGAGACCAAGGCAGTGTGTGTGTGCTAGGGGGAGGCAAGCTTGTGAAGTGCATCCATGGAGATAATGTAAAAGCAGTTTAGTTTTCAGTAACGTGATGTCAAAGTGAAAGCTGACTCTAGAAATGGCAGCAAGGAGTTGGGTCTCCATGTACCAGTATGCACCTGCCTTCAAATGGGAAGGCCCCCATCTTTCCTGGAAAAACACTTTTTTGACTAAGCAGATGAAGTCTGCATCAAAGTTTAAAAGCCATCTACTAATTAAAGAATTAAGCCCTTCTGGATCGTGCTGGTACTGTTTGTAAGTTCTCCTCCAGTGCAGTGCTCTACTTTAAGCATCTGAATACTCATCTAGAGAGCTAAAAGAGAGGAGGTATAACCCCACCCAGCAATTAGGACTTCATTTTCTGATTAACTTTCCTTCCCTCCCCATGAAAATGCTACAGTAATATGTCAGAGAGTTATTTTGGTCTGCAGAAGCAGCCAAACAAAGCATGAACTCTGGTCTCCAAATCTTTCTATTTATTTTAAAAATCTTGATAAATGAGGACCTACATGCAGCTACTCTTTTCAACAATATTTAACACAATTATTCCTTTTAGAAATTGGAAATGTGGTTTCTTAAAACCACTGATAAATCCTTCTTTCTGTTTCTTATCCTCCTGTTTAAAAGCTACTCGAGAGACTAAAGTTCTTTTGTTTGGAAGGTAGGACCTTGAAATAGATTGATAAAAAGATGAATAGAGGATTACAAAGTTGCAACAATCAACACAAACAGGAATTGACCTAATGTTTTCCTGAGGCATCAAAATATTTGTTTTACATGCAACACTCAATCATCATATACAGATCAGAAGGCAAAGTACAACCATTTGGTGTCTATATGATTTTTTAAAACATCAAGACAGCTGCATGGTGAGATTTAAATCTGAAACAGAAGCAGCACTGCTATAACTATATGTTAGCTACACAAAAAAAACTCCATGACTAACTTCTCTATATTGAGTCTAAAAAAGTCCAAATCAGTTGTTTTAGCTTTTGAAGAGTAGCTAATCTGCCATTCCATATCACTGTGAATTGTCATCACACAGACTTCATACAGTTCTGGAGAACTAGTATAAACACAGTGAAGCAGTTTGATTTATTCCCCTTTTAGGTAAAGGTATTTTAAAAAGCTCACTTCAGCTGACCCAAAGGCTGTATGTTTTCCTGTTCTGTCAGGTTTTCCCTCTTTCAAAGCTCAAAACTTTTCTCCAATAGTTATTCACTAACTCACAAGCTGCTGTGACCCCCTTCTGCCCTGTAACACATGTGTAACATCAGTTGCTCCTCAATGGCTCAATTCCTAGCCCAGAAGCTTTCACACACAAACACAGGTTTTGTTTATTCAGATGAAGTATGATGGATGTACTCAGTATCTTGCACCTCATGTTACTTCTAAACACTGCAGTTCTCTGCTTGTTAACACCACTCAGCACATGATTTTTAGGATTAGCTCAAACTACCACTAGAAAGTCTCAGAAACATTTGAGATCCATTTTATCTACAGAAACAGCTTTTGAATAAACGGATTTTGGTCACACAATTGAAAACCAACCCCAAATATGCAACCAAACCTCCCACACCTTACTTGCTCTGATTGTAACATATCCTACTTCAACCCTTTCAACCCAGGCAGAGAGCTAACTGACCCAAGTTTTAGCCAGCTACACTTAAGGGTTACACTCCTCCTCTCAACAGATGACAGGCATCTCTCCGGATGATTCATCCCATCCCAGGATTAGGGAACTAGTTTAAACAAGATGTCTAACTTCTGGACAGACAACCTAATGCTGTAAGTCCAGGTTAAGTATTGTGCATTCCTCCTGAACAGCCTGTAAATTCTGCCACAGAAGGAGGCAGAAGCATTTGCTTCATTTCATTTGAAGAGCAGAACCGTCCTAGATCCAAAGAAATATCTATTGTGGTTGGGATTTTTTAGTAAACAGCTCTCAGACCATCCCCAGTCAAATCAACTCCTAAATCTTCCTCAGGCCCAAAATTTTCACTACAGGTGGCTACATCTTCAGTTTTATCTCTCTCATGAATTAGAAATTTTTGTTTCTAAGCCTCACCATCTGTCTGTGGTTTTGGAAGATGCTTTGACATCTCAGCTATGTGACTATGTGCTAAAGCTTCCTACTTCCCAGGTATTCTGAATGAATTGGAGCTGCCATACCCTACCAGGCCTGACTTACACACACAACTCTAAAAATACTCTTTTCCACCCACTCCCATTCTCCAAAAGGAAGACAAAAAATCCAAAATCCACAAAAATATGAACATTACAGTAAAAAAAAAAAAAAAAGGGAGCAGGTTCTTAAAATATTCCCACTTCAGACTCAAATCACTTCTAGGTGGAGATTCCCTTTCTGCTTAGTCACAGCAACATGTAACTATCATTAACACTGCTGACTGACCCTGCCATTTAAGAAGGAAGAAACCTTCCCAGAACCACTCTAGGCCCTTTCACGAAGAGAATCTGGATTTCTAAATGTGTTATGTGTGCTTAAGGGATTTTACTAATTAAATATTGAATTATTGAGCAAAATTAGAAACTAATGCGTAAATGGTGGGAACTTAATAGTTAAACTAAACACCTTCACGGCTCCTTGGACAAGCAAACCAAACATTAGTCTTTACCTTGAGTTTGCATTTCATCCAGGAACAGTTTTAGCCTCCTGCTTCTGAGCCCAAAAACCTTTGCTGTTTCATGTAGAAGACCTTGGTATGTTAATCCATTCTGACCAACAGGATTTTCCATCAGAAGAGTTCCCATGGTTCCTTTCTGACATTCTGAAAAAAAAGAAACACTGGAATCACTATTGGTGAGGAAAGACATTATTTAATTTATCTTGGGAAACTGAAATTTAGGATTTTTTTTTCTTCTATTTCATTCCTATTTCTTCTTAGTGCTGAATAATTACCAATATCAACCTACTTACAGATAGTCACTAAGTAAGTTCATGAATTTTAGAATCGGAAGTAAAAATAATGTTAACAACTTGACAAAAGAGAACTTTGCAGGACACTCTAAATGTGTCAAACAGAAGAGCCTGGCAAACATGAAATATTCCAACAGGACACAGAAACCACTACAGAAGCTCACAAAGCACCTTCTGAGGATCACATCCCCACCTTTTTGTGCAAGTAGGTTCCCAGTAGTGTCAGTAATATTCCACATGCATAGTCCAGAAAGGACTTATACCAGGGCACAGCAACAGAGCAACAACATGGCTGTTCCAGTGTGAGGTTTGAGAGTAGAAGGTAAAAGACTAGAAGCTGTGGAACAGAACTACATACAGGAATCCATACTCCAGATGGGGCTAATAATACAATTCATTTGGTTTTCCAATAGCACTAACAAGTATTTCGCAAGCTGTTTGCAATGCCCTGGTACAGAGCTGACTCCCCCTTCATGTTTGGTCAGTTTTAGCCTCCATCTTTTAAAATAAGTAGCATGGGTGAGCTGATGGTCAGAACAGGCAAACAATGCTGAAGGGCTCATGTTTAAATGCTGTCCCTTATCTCAGACTGGTTCTCTTTTTTCTTTGCTGAAAGGAGAAAAGCTAAATATAAACATTATGTTTAATAGCAAGCGAATGCTAAGAAAAAATAAACAGCAGCAGCATCCGCTGACGAAAACACAATGAACTTATCTCCATCAGTAAGCCAGGGTGTCCAAAATGTCTGTCCCAAGAAGCTCAGCCTGTAAATGAGGAGAGATCAGTATCCGACCTACCTTGTGGTTTTGCATTCATTAGCTGCAAGTTGATATACTGGCAGAGCAGAGCATCAGGAGAGCTGATCGGAGCAGGTGCTGACCCTGTTGTCACATGGAGAGTCTTTCCGCTGAGACTAAGCAAGTCAGTTTTGTTTATCAGTTCTGAAAGAGAAAATGAGACCAGTCAGGCCATTACAGGGAAGCTGAGGTCCAGTTCTCACTCCATTAGCTGACAATGAGTCTTTCTAACCACTGAGTCCACCGGGGAACCGATTCCCTCTTCACAATTCCTCCCTCAAGAATGAGCATTTCTCCACTTTGAAAAATGGTATTTCTGCAAATTTTTTTTGTTTTCTCCACAGGCTGTTTTGCCTGCTGTAGAAAATTCACTCCTACGTAACATTCCTTACGCACATAAATATCCAACATGATTCCTTGTGCAATAAAAATAGTTAAATAATGGAAAACAAGCAATAAATTACTCATTTAAGCTAACTGCTTCAATTGCATGAAATGCAGACCTATGACCTGTACCTTGACTTCCTCAGCTGAGGCAACACTGGATGTGTGTTACCATGCAACACCAGGACACTTCCCTCATTAAACTGCAGATGACAATTGATGTAAAATCAGTGGCTGGTTGGCTCATGAATAATGCCCTCTGCATTCATAGTTGTGTTTAATGTCAAGAGCAGCTGATGATTCAGCAGACAACTCCAGCCATGCGTATTTAGAAAATGGTGGAAGATCAGAGCCAAACCAGAATCCATGTCTTAGAAGATTTTGGAAGTAACAGCAGCACCCTGAAAGCACTCAGATGAGAAGCTAATGAGGTTCCTGTAATACCAATGCAATATGTATGGCTTCATTCTGCTGTCTACATGAGTCTATCACCAAGGTAAGAACAGCTGCTGGTAGCCACAAAATCAGGGATACAGAGAAATAACATCCCTTGGTGCTACAAAGCTTTCGCAGCTACCAAAGAACGCTGAACACCAAATCCAGGAATAATTAGTACATTTAATTTCTTGGTATGCACAAAGTAGGCACATCTGTCATCTCTTTCCAACAAGCTTTTATTCAGTCTCAGACCTATCTGCATGCCATAGAGTCCAAGTTTTACCAAGCTTATTCTCCATCAGTTCTTCCAAAGGAATTTTGAAGGGGCACAAGTGTTATTCCTCCTTCTAGGTTACAAGTTCTCAAAACTTTGCCAGCTGACACAAAACATCAAAGCACTGTGGAAGGCTTATGAGACTGCCCTAAGGAAGGATAAAGAGCTCAAACTGCACCTAAGGTTCTAAAATGCTATCTTTTAAAATCAACTTTTAGATTTCTATATTACAGATTTATCTCAAGCTTTAAATAAAAAAAAGCAACATTTCATTGCTACTTCTAAAATTCAGTTTTCCAGGATGAAGATTTGATGATGATGATGGTGGCCATCGCTGAGTTAATGGTTGAAGTCAGGTGATTACACAGAATGGTAGGCTTTGGAGGGGACCTCTGGAGATCAAGCCCAACCCCTCCTGCCAAGGCAGGTTCACCTAGAGAAGGTCACACAGGCACATGTTCAGGTGGGTTTTGAATGTCACCAGATATGGTGACATCTATGATGTGTGATCTACCCCCTACCCAAGCCCTTCTTTGGTCTGTTTAAGGTGCAAACTTTGAGCACAGAAGGGGGCTTTGATTTTGGTTTTACTTAAAAGAAAACAAGAAAATGACTACGTGAACAAAAGGAGAGGAATTAACATAATTTCATCACAAGGAAAGGGAGTCAGCAGCAGGTTTTGGCAGCATAGCCATGAAGGAGCATCAGTTGCCATTTACATGTGATTCATGGGGCACAGGCAGGAGGCAGCTACTGGAGAGCAGGGTGCTTTGCAGAGCAAGCAACACGGGGCTCAGGTAACATCAGGTTTGACATTACCTAGTTGCCAGGATATGTGCATATGTGTGCAGGGCAACAGGGCAGGAGCTACAGCACTGATGATTTGTGTATTTAGCAAATGTAGCATTTTGCATGACAGGACCACTGACATTTTCACAAGGAGGGCCTCAGAGACAGTGCTGTCAATGGAGTCAGTTCCTGGAACCCTCTAATAGAAGCAAGCAGAAAGGAAAAGTGGATCATTTTGACATAGCTAACAATACACTTGAAAACGAGCAAATATTACAAGTGCTCATCAATATTAAAACCACTTCTAAAGTCAGTTCTCCCTGCAGCTGAGACTTAAGTGGTAATGCTCTCCTACGATGTCTTACAGCCTTGTGGCCTTTTAAAAAGTAAAGATTTGACAAAAGTAAAATCTGTACTCTTGTTCAGAAAAGAGTGCAAAGAATAAATATTTAAAAAGCATATGAAAACCATCAAGAAGGAACAAGATGTGGACTAAGAAGTTTGTAGCAGAATTTTTGCCTGACTTTTCCCTTCCCTGTTATCTACAGCTTCATTTACTCCTGCAAGGATAAACAATTTGAAATTTCTGTAAACAGGTTCTTTTTCAACATAGGCTACTTCCATGAAACCTAAGTGCAAGTCAAAACACACTCCCAGTAAAAAATTTCAGTTTTTTCATCTTTTCAGCAATCTACAGCAAAAAGTTACAAATGCTTTTACCAGATGACTTGAGCCCAGCCTCTCTCATTTAAAT
>VWYK01130071.1:22542-42506 GCA_013399775.1 Semnornis frantzii | reverse complement strand
CATACATTCACACACACACATACTCATCTGCACACACAAAGTGAGGAAGAGTCCTGTCCCCTCTAACTCCTGAGGCAGCAAGGGGCCACGATTTCTCTTCAGTGTAACACCAACACAGGGACGAGTGGCTAAAGACTCACATGCTGCATGAAGATGTAACTGAGCTGCTCCACAAAGACCTAACCAAACCATGCAGATTTAACTCAACTAAGCAACAGTTTTTTAAAGCAATTATTTTGTGTAAGAAACCTCTGTAGAAAGGCACCAGTGGTTATTTGAATCTTGAATTTTACCTTGGCCAAGAGCAGTGACTGTTTTGTTAACAAGGACAACTCACTGGTCAAATAAAATCCATTAGTGAGATCTGAAGAGGACAGAAGCTGTCCAAGGCAGAGTATCATGCTCAGACTGCATCACCTGGCCTGCATGCTGCTCTCTGGTGACAGACTATCCATAGTCTGGGAGAGATTTTACACTGAGAGATCCTTTGTAAAGAGATGGGACCCTTTAACAGATGTGTGCCTGCATTGCTGGCAGGTATCCACATGTGATTTTGGATTCTCTGAAACGACTTCTGGGTTTGCCCTGAGTCAGACATCTCAGCAACACAACCAACAAGGCAGTTTTAAAGCATGGCACTTCAAAATCTTTTTTGCAGTATTTTGCCAGGATTTACGTTTTCTGTTTTCCCTCTTGGGAAGAAAAAGGGTCACAAGGCCTCTGAAAATGGCAGGAACAGAAGTTCCATTTGAAGTCAGTAGGATTTGTAATCCTAAATCCCTCAAATGCCTTTGAAAGGCACTGTGGATATATGCCTAGACAAAAACATCATCTCTCCCTTTCCTTTGACACTGAAGCTACATTTCCATAAAGACAGACAATCTCCACTCTTCAGCTCTAACATGCATAAGCTCTCAGTGCTGCTCCTGTGAGCTGCCTGCAGACAATGCAAGGAACATGTTCGACAATGAAATACAGAAATAGATGTAAAGTGAATTTTTAAAAGCTCCTTCAGAGACTTCCAAAGGGTATTTTCTTCCTCAACACTTCAATATTTCTGAAGATTCAATCTCTGATCAGCAAAGTTGCTCCCTTCCCTGACTCCTGTTTATAAGAAATGGCTGCCAACCTCAAATGGAAACTGTGCTGGTTTGAGGCTAATTGGAATGTTTTAATGGAGAAAATTCTATTCTAGGCTGTGAAAAGCAAACACTGGTGATGTCTGCTGCACTCATAGGCTTGCTGAGATGGATAAGAAAAGAATACGAAACAAAGATAAAGCCACTCAGGCTTGCAGACACTCTGGGGCTGCCTGGCAGCTTCTTGCCTTCTCCTCTCTGCTGAGTAACCTCACTAACCACTTTCCTTCTAACCTCCCTGGTTGATCCTCCAAACTCACCTTGCATGTAAGGCAGACCCTGGGGTAAGGTAGAGGGGTGGGGAGAAGGTGGAAGAGTGGTTGGGAGCCCCTCCTGGGGACTCTGATTTCTGGGAGGGGAGTTGTGTGTCTATTTTACCTTTAGCTTGTCTATGTCTGTAACTATTCCTGTCTCTTGTGTATCTCTGCTTGTACATTGTGCTGAGCTGTAAATAGAGCTTCAGTCCTTAACTTCCAGCTGGCTGGGTCTAGTCAGGGGGGGATTTGACAGAGTGTGGGGGGCAGGAAACTCCCAAACCATCACAGAAAGCAAATAAACCAAGCACTGCGTTTTTTTCTCCTCCACTGCCCTGCCATTTATCTGCTGATTCCATCATCCATTCCTTCTTGCCCCTCCTTCTCCTTCTGAACTGATTCATTCTTCTCATTTGTGCTACAATTCACAAGTACCATCTCCTATTGCTGGAGTTCCAAAGGCATAGAAAGGTTTTGTTTTTTTTCCCATCTGCAACAGTTATTTGTTTTAAATTAAAGTAGCTATTAAGAAGTAAGTATCTAAACCATTGGGCACCTCTTGCAATTACACTACATCAACATTATCTAATATCCTTTAACCTTTACCCACTGGTGACACCAGACCTAAGTCATAGTTAGAGAGGATAAATTTACATTTTATTTTGTTGTTTCCTTCTGTGCATCACACAGTGACTGCCTCACCATGAACTCTACCTGCCTGCTCAATAATTTGCCCAAGCAATTTACTTGCAGGAATACCTTTTCTGAATTTAAGATTGCAACAATTACATTTCCAGATAGCCACTTCACAGGCTGAAGGGCAGAGGAGGTCTCCCACTCTACTTGAATGCCACTTGACTTTGCTACAGGATCCAAAAGAGAGGAGGGCTGTGCAATGGATCTACACGACTGAAATTCATTGGTATTGTAGTTGCTGTGCACTTGATCTCTCTGAACGGCTTCAAAATAACATCTTTGAAAACCCCTACACATTTCAGAGCAGAAGCAGACTGAATCTTACAGAATATCATGTAAATAAAATTCTAGGGCAGATGCTCTGCAGTTTAAGAGGAGTGATGCTGAACAGTGAACCCAAAGTAGCCAGAGAGACCTAGGATCCTGAGAACACCTTAAGCAATGGCAGCAGCCTAGCGTCCGTCTGCGCCTGTACTGCTCAACATCCTTGCCTCATCTGTGTTCCCAGGCAGGATTAAGAGAGCTTCACTGAACATTATAAACAGGAAAAATGAGCAACTGTCAAAAGGCAAACAGAGAAGCTAACCAACCTCTGCCTTGCCCTGTGAGCTGTTCCTGTCCACAAATCAGAGCTGATAATTGCTGTCACCAAACGAAACAAAGCTGTGCGGGCTGCGATTTTTAACGTGCTGCAAAAAATGCTTTCAGGAAAGCTGCAAGAAATAATGAAACACAAAACCCGAGTGGTTTCGTGTTGCACTTTGTGAGGGTGCTCTGCTATGGACTCTTACAGAACCTTAGTGTCAAAGTGACAAAGAGAAAAGACAGTCAAGCTAAAGTACAATATTCTAAGGTGGAAATGATAGCGCACAATCAGCTTCTCTACCTGTCTTTCAGAGGATGGCCCACAAGATTAGGAGGAAGTTGTTTGCAGTGAGGGTGGTGAGACACTGCCACAGGTTGCCCAGGGAGGTTGTGGCTGCTCCCTGCCTGGAGGTGTTCAAGGCCAGGTTGGAGGAGGCCTTGAGTGAGCTGTGCTAGTGGGAGGTGTCCCTGCCTATGGCAGGGGGTTGGAACTGGATGAGCTTTGCGGTCCTTTCCAACCTTACCATTCTATGATTCCTTTGCATATAGAGTTTATTACTAACAAGGCATTAAGTGTCAGAGCATCCCACCACACCTAGCAGCAGCAGGGCTGATGTTTCCAGTGATGGTCATCTATGCTATTTAGAGTGAACATCTCTTACCACCCCATCCGAGGAACTTTTCACTGGCTAAGAACACCAAGCAGAGAATCACAGTATCACAGTATCGCAAGGGTTGGAAGAGACCTCAAAGATCATCAAGTCCAACCCATCACCACAGCCCTCAAGACTAGACCATGGCACCAAGTGCCACGTCCAAACGTGCCTTGAACACCTCCAGGGACGGCGACTCCACCACCTCCCTGGGCAGCCTGTTCCAGTAACGAACTACTCTCTCAGTGAAGAACTTTCTCCTCAACTTGATGCGGAGCTGCTGAGACCTCTTCTAACTCTCCAGGTTAAAGTTCTTTCTCCTGGCATGGCTACTATGCTGTCCTGTCCTGCACATAACAATTAGAGTGTTTTTAATTGGGTTTTTTCCCTATCCTCTGGGAGCTGGCCAGGAAATTGTCAGGATACTGCCATAACATAACCACTCACCAAGGCAAAGTGCAACATGCTGCTTCAGAACCTGCACCTGAATCAGTGTCATACACAAGACAGCCTTTTCTCTTGAAAAACAGCCCTGAAACTCATAAATTAGACCTAGCTTGAAAGAATTGGCCCCTTAAGTGTTAGGCAGCACAGCAGTGATGTTTATGACATCCATTTAGCAAAGTTTTTAACGTGTGGGAAAATATCCATGGGAAGAGCTGTTCCACATTGCACATCAGGCCAAGATTCATTGTTACAGAGAACCCTCCTATGCATATAGATCATCATAGTATATAAACTGGGATGGATGGATGGGGCTTAAAAAATGTGGCTGAAAAATACAGAGATGAGTCAAACCTTTGCACATAAACCACCTCAAGCTGTGACTAAATTGGGAAGGCGATGCAAGTGTGAATATAACTCTCCACTAATGCATGGGACAGATGGAGGAAGAAAGGCATAAAGTAGATGGGGATAGCACAAAATAGCAGAAGACAACCACAAAATGTGTACTGACTTTACCTTGATCAAAAGGCTTGTTTGGATTCCAGTTTCTGAAATAATCATCCTAAATGGGGAGAGAAAAAAAAAACCAAACACCTCAGGAAAAACAGAATAAAATCTTTTCAGTACAGTGTTACATAACTGAACTACAAATCAATCAACTCTTCTTTTGACCCCAATATATTCAGCCCAAATGAAATAAGACTATCAACAGATTGTGTCCTAAGGAGTAGTAAAGGCAGGTTAGAAATTACAGAATGAAAAGCTCCTTGGATGTTCGGCACCTTGCATTTTTCCTTCTGAACTCTGTGTCAAACTATGGCAGTAATTAAGTATTTGCTGTGTGGCTCTGTATTATTTCCTATCAGCCTACAGCTTTTCATACCAAAGATAAGATGCTCTGATGGTGCAACACGATCTGCACCACCCTGGTCAGCAAAGTCAATCTGAAACATGCACATTCCTTAGGACAAATGTAAATCACAGCACTGAGAAGTACAGAAACAGAGCAAGAACATCAGAAGCATTATACTCAAAGCCGAGAACACGCAGGAGTGCCTGCAGTGACTACTTCTGGCCCTGCTCCCTCTAGGGCATTTTAAAAATCTCCTTAAAGTTAATGCAGTATATCAGATATTATCCTGCTGGTTTGACCTCAGAGTGGAGAAGGCTGCACCTGTCAGCATGCCTGGCCACAGCATGCCTGGCCAAAACACACTGCTGCTGCAGGGGAGCCTCTCTGCTGCTGCGGCAGGGGAGCCTCTCTGCTGCTGCGGCAGGGGAGCCTCTCTGCTGCTGCGGCAGGGGAGCCTCTCTGCTGCTGCGGCAGGGGAGCCTCTCTGCTGCTGCGGCAGGGGAGCCTCTCTGCTGCTGCGGCAGGGGAGCCTCTCTGCTGCTGCGGCAGGGGAGCCTCTCTGCTGCTGCGGCAGGGGAGCCTCTCTGCTGCTGCGGCAGGGGAGCCTCTCTGCTGCTGCGGCAGGGGAGCCTCTCTGCTGCTGCGGCAGGGGAGCCTCTCTGCTGCTGCGGCAGGGGAGCCTCTCTGCTGCTGCGGCAGGGGAGCCTCTCTGCTGCTGCGGCAGGGGAGCCTCTCTGCTGCTGCGGCAGGGGAGCCTCTCTGCTGCTGCGGCAGGGGAGCCTCTCTGCTGCTGCGGCAGGGGAGCCTCTCTGCTGCTGCGGCAGGGGAGCCTCTCTGCTGCTGCGGCAGGGGAGCCTCTCTGCTGCTGCGGCAGGGGAGCCTCTCTGCTGCTGCGGCAGGGGAGCCTCTCTGCTGCTGCGGCAGGGGAGCCTCTCTGCTGCTGCGGCAGGGGAGCCTCTCTGCTGCTGCGGCAGGGGAGCCTCTCTGCTGCTGCGGCAGGGGAGCCTCTCTGCTGCTGCGGCAGGGGAGCCTCTCTGCTGCTGCGGCAGGGGAGCCTCTCTGCTGCTGCGGCAGGGGAGCCTCTCTGCTGCTGCGGCAGGGGAGCCTCTCTGCTGCTGCGGCAGGGGAGCCTCTCTGCTGCTGCGGCAGGGGAGCCTCTCTGCTGCTGCGGCAGGGGAGCCTCTCTGCTGCTGCGGCAGGGGAGCCTCTCTGCTGCTGCGGCAGGGGAGCCTCTCTGCTGCTGCGGCAGGGGAGCCTCTCTGCTGCTGCGGCAGGGGAGCCTCTCTGCTGCTGCGGCAGGGGAGCCTCTCTGCTGCTGCGGCAGGGGAGCCTCTCTGCTGCTGCGGCAGGGGAGCCTCTCTGCTGCTGCGGCAGGGGAGCCTCTCTGCTGCTGCGGCAGGGGAGCCTCTCTGCTGCTGCGGCAGGGGAGCCTCTCTGCTGCTGCGGCAGGGGAGCCTCTCTGCTGCTGCGGCAGGGGAGCCTCTCTGCTGCTGCGGCAGGGGAGCCTCTCTGCTGCTGCGGCAGGGGAGCCTCTCTGCTGCTGCGGCAGGGGAGCCTCTCTGCTGCTGCGGCAGGGGAGCCTCTCTGCTGCTGCGGCAGGGGAGCCTCTCTGCTGCTGCGGCAGGGGAGCCTCTCTGCTGCTGCGGCAGGGGAGCCTCTCTGCTGCTGCGGCAGGGGAGCCTCTCTGCTGCTGCGGCAGGGGAGCCTCTCTGCTGCTGCGGCAGGGGAGCCTCTCTGCTGCTGCGGCAGGGGAGCCTCTCTGCTGCTGCGGCAGGGGAGCCTCTCTGCTGCTGCGGCAGGGGAGCCTCTCTGCTGCTGCGGCAGGGGAGCCTCTCTGCTGCTGCGGCAGGGGAGCCTCTCTGCTGCTGCGGCAGGGGAGCCTCTCTGCTGCTGCGGCAGGGGAGCCTCTCTGCTGCTGCGGCAGGGGAGCCTCTCTGCTGCTGCGGCAGGGGAGCCTCTCTGCTGCTGCGGCAGGGGAGCCTCTCTGCAGAAATGATGGAAAACTCTCCTGTGTGCAGCATCGGTTTGTATCCTGCATACTTAGCAAATATTTACCTGAAGGCAAAGCCTCCCCCACTGCAGAGTGGCACCAGCCCCAGCCCTGAAGAGCTGGGGTTCGGCCCACTGCTGTATTTAGCATACTCTGCATGTCTCACCTGGGGCCTCTCTGAGAGGATGTGATGACAACAGAGCAGCCTATGTGAAGGAAGCATGGAAGCCTTCTGTAACACTGGGATACTTTCCCTGCATATTAATCTCTATTTTCTTTTCAATATGTCCAGTGTTCTTGCTCCTTCCTTGAGGGTGGCCACCTCAGAGACCTCTTTATCAAGCTGTTCAGATCTTTCAGGTCTCTTCCAACCTAAACCATTCTGTGATTGTTTTTCCTGCCAGAAGGGTAACTGTGAACCCATCAGTGTGAATAAGACACTTCAATTATTTCTTCCAGAGGGCTTTGTTTCCCATGAATCTCCAGCACACTGAATTTCACATGCTCTCAGGCTATCAAGTCACCCTAACGTGGAACACTGGGGAGCCATGGAAGCCAGCATGTCCTAGTTTTGGGGTTCAGAACAGCCCACAGGGCTGTTGCAGGAAGACTGGGGACTCTCCACGGTGTCACTTGAGGGCTAGGACATGCACCTCATGGCAGCATGCTCCCTTCTGAATACCAGGGCCAGCAGGAGAAGCAGAGAGCACAAGCACTGCATCAACTGTGGGCTGCTGTCTTGCTCTGGGGACAGGTAGGGATGGGCCAATTCTCCCTGTAATGTAGGGGGCTGGAGGGAATTCTCCTGACTCAGGAGGAAAGGCATTTTCCTTCTCCAAGCAGAGTCTGGACAGTCAGTGACAATCTTCCCCAAGAAGAAGAAAGATCATTCTTCAGAGTTTATTTCAGACACATCAAAAGTGTCTCTACCTTTTCTTCAGGAGTACAGGGCTTGGCACCAGAAACAGAATCAGAGACTTGCCTTTGAATCCTACAGATTTGTTAACATAAACTCCCCTCACAGTTACACAAAGCTTTGTAATTGATTATGATGTGCTGCTAAATTCACCAAGCATTAATCACTCTCCAGAACATGTTGGGTTTAAGTTTTTTGAGCAGAATCATTTTCATTCAGCAACAAAATATTCTCATTTTTGCCTGCTTATGCTTTTTTTTTTTTTTCCCCTAGGTGTTACTTTGCTGTTTTTTCAGCATCAGAAACTGTTAAATAATTCAAATCCCAAGAAAGATTTCCTCTGCTGTTGGCATATGGAACCAGTTTTGAAATAAGGTTTGGAAATGGGTGTGTCTCAATTTCAGTGTCAAAGGAATATTTTACAGCAAAAGCACCTTCCCCACACAAAAAAACCCCTACAAAACACCCATCTCTTCTCCTATTCTTTCTCCTCTTCTCCTTTATGAAGATCTATTTACTATTCCCTTTTGAAAACTGAAACTGTATTTATTTTAGAAGATGCCTGAAAGTGCAGCATGATAACACAGGAAAATACACGAGGTAAAAAGATGCAACCCCCTCCTAAAAAAGTAGAATGGAGAAAGCCTTTGAGATGTTCAATATGTAAAACTCATCATTATTTAGAGGAGTAAATAATGCCTTTACATACACTAGAGCCATACAGTCAATAGCAGTTCAAAATAACTTGTGCCAGGTGGACAACAGAAAATAGAGCACCAGAGCTGCACTTCAGCATTGATACAGCAGCAAGAGTTGGGACTGTGTGGTTATGGCACTGTAAAGGTGAAATTCAGTCTGTAGATAGAGCTGAGCAGAAAATCTATGTCTCATTTAAATACCACCTAGAGCTCTGGCAGGGCTTTGTGCTCTTGTTCTGCAAGGTGCTGAAATTTATACATTAACCTGGAATGGCTTTGGTGAGGAGGAGGAACTCTTTAACACCTCCGAGTGGGGATCATCATTTCTCTGTGACTTCCTCAGCTGAAAAGCAGCCTACTGACAGAGCAGCAGAGTGTGCCTGAGCACTGCATTGATCTCCAGGCAGCTGCAGATATGCACTGGACACAACCAGCCTGGATAAAGAGACTGCACATTCCTAGGCCATGCAGCACCCTCCTGACAACCAGGACTGCACAGAACTCTCAGCTTTCTACTAGGACAGATAGTAATGTTAATTAATATTGATTAATCTTAATTAATCACCTTCTGCCTACTACCACATATACAATTATTATCTGATCTTAACAATTATTATCTGATCTTAGCAATGTTAACACATTAATAATGGTTGGGCTTTATGAGCTTTAAGATCTTTTCCAGTAGAAATGATGCTATGATTTTTATGAATTAACACCTATCAATACATTCAATTTAGGGCAATATTGACATTGATCCTGTGAGTCCACAGGGTGTCAGGAACAGCTAGCATGTGAGTCCACAGGGTGACAGGAACAGCTAGCATGTGAGTCCACAGGGTGACAGGAACAGCTAGCATGTGAGTCCACAGGGTGACAGGAACAGCTAGCATGTGAGTCCACAGGGTGACAGGAACAGCTAGCATGTGAGTCCACAGGGTGACAGGAACAGCTAGCATGTGAGTCCACAGGGTGACAGGAACAGCTAGCATGTGAGTCCACAGGGTGACAGGAACAGCTAGCATGTGAGTCCACAGGGTGACAGGAACAGCTAGCATGTGAGTCCACAGGGTGACAGGAACAGCTAGCATGTGAGTCCACAGGGTGACAGGAACAGCTAGCATGTGAGTCCACAGGGTGACAGGAACAGCTAGCATGTGAGTCCACAGGGTGACAGGAACAGCTAGCATGTGAGTCCACAGGGTGACAGGAACAGCTAGCATGTGAGTCCACAGGGTGACAGGAACAGCTAGCATGTGAGTCCACAGGGTGACAGGAACAGCTAGCATGTGAGTCCACAGGGTGACAGGAACAGCTAGCATGTGAGTCCACAGGGTGACAGGAACAGCTAGCATGTGAGTCCACAGGGTGACAGGAACAGCTAGCATGTGAGTCCACAGGGTGACAGGAACAGCTAGCATGTGAGTCCACAGGGTGACAGGAACAGCTAGCATGTGAGTCCACAGGGTGACAGGAACAGCTAGCATGTGAGTCCACAGGGTGACAGGAACAGCTAGCATGTGAGTCCACAGGGTGACAGGAACAGTTAGCATGTGAGTCCACAGGGTGACAGGAACAGCTGATCATGAGAGTTTGAGGTGTGAGATGAACTGATCATGAGAGTTTGAGGTGTGAGATGAACTGATCATGAGAGTTTGAGGTGTGAGATGAACTGATCATGAGAGTTTGAGGTGTGAGATGAACTGATCATGAGAGTTTGAGGTGTGAGATGAACTGATCATGAGAGTTTGAGGTGTGAGATGAACTGATCATGAGAGTTTGAGGTGTGAGATGAACTGATCATGAGAGTTTGAGGTGTGAGATGAACTGATCATGAGAGTTTGAGGTGTGAGATGAACTGATCATGAGAGTTTGAGGTGTGAGATGAACTGATCATGAGAGTTTGAGGTGTGAGATGAACTGATCATGAGAGTTTGAGGTGTGAGATGAACTGATCATGAGAGTTTGAGGTGTGAGATGAACTGATCATGAGAGTTTGAGGTGTGAGATGAACTGATCATGAGAGTTTGAGGTGTGAGATGAACTGATCATGAGAGTTTGAGGTGTGAGATGAACTGATCATGAGAGTTTGAGGTGTGAGATGAACTGATCATGAGAGTTTGAGGTGTGAGATGAACTGATCATGAGAGTTTGAGGTGTGAGATGAACTGATCATGAGAGTTTGAGGTGTGAGATGAACTGATCATGAGAGTTTAAGGTGTGATGTGAACTGATCATGAGAGTTTGAGGTGTGAGATGAACTGCTGATCACAAAAATGTGATATGTTTCAAGTACTTTCATTCACTCTATGGATAGTGACAAGTTCAAAGCTAAGAACCTACCTCAACTTCCTGTGTCCGTAAGCATTACGAATGAGAAAAGGAAAAAAAAAAAAAAAGGATGAAATAGAACAATACAGAAATATGTTAACATTCATCACTTTTCCCCTTGGCAGCCCTTCAAATGGCAACTCACTTATTTCAGATGATCTTCACCTCCAACCAAAATAGCTTTCTCTCTTCCCTGACCTTTCCACCTTTGCTGTCTCAGCCCAGTTTTCCTCTGCTGTTAGCCAAATGCCATTCAATTAGCACATCTCTCTCTTGCAGAGCACCCAAAAGAAGCCATTTTCATTTCCTCCTGGTTGACCAACCCACCAAAAAGTGGTTCCCCACATACTTATCTGTACATACCCGATAGGAGAGAATTAATATTTTTTTTCCCCCAAGCTGACTTTAAAGAATATTTATTTGATGGACTTTGAAGAGAAGGCAAAACCAGGCAAAGGGCAGCTTCAATACAACTGGTGAAAGCAACTGAGAAATAGTTTTGATGAATAAGTATTTTAAAATATCCTTCACCTTGCACAGAATTCACACTTTGAAGGTTTTGCCTATGGTCCAGTGGCTGCATATGACTAAGTCAATCTTTTAATTAAGGGACTCTGCACACCTAAAGTCGTGCATGAAAGGAGAAGAATTGCCACTGCAAACCAAGGCACTGACTGCCTTAGCTCTGCTCAGTGTTACACAAAGTGATGTGCTGGCTTGGGCCCTGCACACAGCCAGGAACAAAGGTGAACTGCAAACTCCAGAAGTTGCCTGTCCCTCAGAACACAAACAGCACAGGCTACAAGTCCTGTGGCTCCAGGTCCCTGGTGGACTCCGGGTCCCACACCACAGGTAAATACTCTGCTTCCATTTCCAGGAGAACAAAAATCTGAGCCCAATCAAGTCAGCCCCATCATAAGTCTTGAGGCAAGCTTGAGTTCTGTTCTGTTCTCACTGGTTGCAGGATGAGCCCCTTGGCAAGAGTCCTTTCTGCCTCCTTATAAAGTCTACTGCCCACCCAGGACAAACAGCCACTGACAGCGAGGCAGAGACCCTGATTTGGTCTCTCAGACACAGAGCAGCTCCCTCTGGACATCCCCTGACTAAATTCAACTGCAGGACTTGGGACAGGAGCTGTCTTTTCACTTCTGTGTTTGTTCATCACTTAGCATCACGGAATCTCACTTGAAGATTTTCCTCTCAGGGAATTTAACTGAGAAATAAGTTGTGATCATACCAAATAAAAACATTTCAGAAAAGCAAATAGAAATTGCCAGACTTAGCCCTCAGCTCTTCATTGCATTATTATTATTTTGATTTGAGCAATCAAGAGATGAGCTGAAACACATTTTGCCTTATGCATAATAAGTCACTGTTTCTTAACATGAGCAAAATATTCTTTTCTCATTCAAAACATAGGTGTCAAATCCAGCCAGCCTAGATTGATATGCCAGCAACTAAGTCATTCAAAAGAATAATCATCCATTAAGCATGCAAAGGGCACGAGATAAGTATGCAAAGTGCTAGCTTAAAAGCTTTCTTACTTACAGGCAGACCTATCAAAAACATTTCATTCATCAGAACATTGATCAGAATTCACAGATTGGGCTCTGATTTGCAAAAATCAAACCCTGAGCTAGGCCTAGGCCTGACATAATTTCCCCTTACTTGTAAGAGGAAAGTTAATAAATAGGAATTGCCCTGAAGAGGAACACATTAACGTGTGCCTGCTCTTCTCTCCTATCACCCTCCATGCACAGCACTAACAACCCAGTACAGAATGAATGGTAACACCCCTCAGATTTGTTCTCTTTTCCTCCACCAACTAAGAATATAAGCAGCAGCTTCTTATTCTCCTGAAGTTTAAGTCCTTCCCACCAGACCTACTCTGTTGTCACTCTTGGTTCAGCTCTTAGCCAAGCCTTGGTGCTCCGGGAGGGCTAACGAAGCATGGCTGATCTAACACAAAGGCATTCTCTGGGCTTGCTTTATTGACTTGTCAAAAAGAAGCTCCTGCAAGATGTTCATTTACAAACAGAGCCAAACATTAGCTAAGTGGGTACATAAATATTTAGATTTAATTGCATTAATTGAGCTTGCAAGTTATTTGTGTGAGTCAAGCAGAAATGAGATGCGGACTGGAAAAACTCCCCAGAAACCTTCCCTTATTGTGCACTTTTCACACCGAGCTCAGTTCCATTTAACTCCCAGGGTCTGGGAAGATCACTCTGACCTGGCTGAGCCCACAGGGCACGGAGCCATCACAGAACTCCCATCACAGACCCTTCCTGAGGAAACTCAATATACAAAGGGCACAACCCCTAGGACTGGCAACCTTTTGGAGGTTCATTCACCGCTTCTCCCAGCCAACAGGAGCTTAAAACCTCCAGGAGAGACATTTGTCAATGCTGGTTTGCAGTCTACTTAGTATTTTCCTCTTCCATCCTCGATCTATGATTAAACCTTTTACCCTGATAAAGAGCAGCTGGGAAACATGGTAATTACCAGCTCACTGGTTCTTCAAATTAGCTCCAGAAAGATGCAGCTGCATTTTCTGCCTCTCCCTTGCAGCGCACAGGATCGTTCCAACACCAAGCAGTGTGAAAGCACCAGCTGCTGCTTGCTAAAGTCAATCCAGACCCTATCATAAATAGCTCCCCAAGGCCTATTGCCTGTTTTAAGCAAATAGTTTGTGTCAGAAAATTGCACATTAGTTATTTATTTAAGAAGAAGAGAAGATCTTTTCCAGGCCGAGTACCTCAGTGAATACATTTCCCAGCGGTAGCTAACACCTGGAGTCTGCATCACTGTCAGGAGCTGACTCCAAACTCTGAAGCACATTAAGACATCCAATACCTAAACAAGTCCTACAGGAAAGATTGGAAGAGGCTTTCCATGAGAGCATGTATTGATAGGCTGAATAATGGCTTGAATCTGAAAGAAGGTAGGTCTGGGTTAGATATAAGGAAGAACTTCACAGGTGGGTGGTGAGACACTGGCACAGGCGGCCCACAGAGGCTGTGGATGGTCATTCCCTGGAACCATGCAGCACCAGGCCAGGTGAAGCTTTGAGCAATTTGGTTTAGTGGAAGGTGTTCCTGTGCATGGCAAGGAAGTTGGAAGTAGGTTTAAGGTTGCTTTAAGGTTGCTTCCAACCCAGCCCATTCCAGGATTCTCTCTCTAACCACCTCTGAGGTCTCTGTCACTCTCCTGGGAATCAGAGGATATGAGCCCAAAGGGGATGCTTTTGCTTAGTAAAGCAGCAGCTGTAAAGGTCAGTGACCAATTTTCCAGGAAGGCCAGGAATGTAGGGGTTTGTATCAAGAGCTAAAAACATTAAGTGATGAAACTGAACGAAGCTGCTCCAGACTGAAGGAGTGAGGGGTGAGGACATGAGGGCCTGTCTAGAATACTGCACTTAAGTCATTAATGAAAGTATAATGAGAGGCTTCAGCCTAGAATGAAATGGTCTAAAGGATCTGATTTGCATTTGTCTGTAATGCCAAATACTTTACTACCTGCTCATTAATAACAGTATAAAATGCATAAGCTCATATCAAATAAATCCTCAGATATGCACAGCCTATCCTCAGCCATTGCCTACAATCTCATGTCCCACAGGACTCAGGCTGTCCCACCAGCCACATTATGCTGCAAACTGTAATGCTCTCAGAACCCCAGGAAGGTGACAGCCAGGAGCCTCCCAAGGAACAGTGTCACTGATCCTTTCTGGGTTGGATGTGGTGTAATACCCTGGGACAAAGATGAGTGATGCTCCACAGGGTGCAAGTGGTCCAGTTTGCTCTTTAGCAAGCAGCTCCCACCCAAGGAGCCAAGCCCAGGCAGGGTGGTAATGAGAGGTAAAGCTGAATGCCCTCATGGGAGGCCAGAGAACAAAGATGTTTCATTAAAATAAACTCAAGAGGTCCCTCTGTTTAAATGCTACTTGGCACTTGTGCTGTCTGCTGTGGAATTTATATTACCCAGTCAGGAAACAAAGGTCTTGAGTCAGTGGAGTTACACTGCTTGCAGAAGGCTGAGAAAGTAGAGTCATGACCAATGGGTTTCTTAGCTAGAAAACACCCACACCTTCTGCCCTGTGAGCTGTGTCTGGTCTTCAGTTTGACCCACGAAGAACTACTTACATTATGCAGCAGCTTCAGCACAGAGCACAGATGGAAGCTGCCCTGGGGATTGCCAGCTCCCACTTTCAGGAACCCAGCAGCACCTCATCCAACAGGGAGCACAAAGCAGAGACAGTGATCACAGAAATGTATTTCCCCTTCCTTCCAGGTGCAGTTCCTTCAAGCAGCATTGCTGCTGATCTCTGAACTAAGCATGAATTAGCAGCTGGGTGAGCCAGGCTGACTCACTGACCGCGGTCAGCCGTGGAAGGGTCCAGCTCATGCACCAGAGTGCCAGCAGTGTTCCCTGTGTGAACTCAGGAGTCACAAGGTGAGGACCTGGCCTAATGCTGTTTGCCCATGTGTTTAATTGCTTCTTTTCTGCTTAGCAACCCCCTGTGCTTTTATCTTGGATGATCATTGTGGCTGTTGCTGAAGAATGGCTCCCTGCAGCTTCTCTCTCTCCAGGAAACAGCATTGTTATTAAATCATATTCTCAATAGGAGCAATATTTAAAACACACACTGAAGGGAGAGCTGCTAAACTCTTTCCACATCTTAATTTTCATTCAAAGACTCCAATGACATACTTAGAAAGCAACTGTTTCCAGGCAGCCTGAAAGCCAAGCACATTCAGCTTGAAGGTTCTGAAGCCATTGGCAATGTTACTTCACTTTCAGCATCCTTGGTGCTTTGAGAGTGCATTTGCAGTAGCCGTTTGTGACAGATGCAGTGGCCCTTTTTAACTGAACATTTGGGGCTTGTAGCTGCAAAACATGTAAAAAAATCCTAATGCTACCCCTGCTTTCACCTATGAGCTTTGCAGAATGACTAAATACACAGAACTGTTTCTTTGTTTTACAAGAAGTCCTCAGAAGTCTGTTTTGAGCCATGTGGTTAATTTTTAGCAATCATTCATCTATCATAGTGGGGGTAACCTTAGGATGAGAGAAAAGTGATACTTCTCCTGACATCAAAGTTATAAAAGTTCTTAACAGAACCATACTGATAGTCCACTCAGATATACAAATCCCAGTGGTTGAGACACACAAAGAAACAAACAGCAGCTGAATAAATTCAGTTTATCTACCTTTGATATTCAGTGATGCAATTTTGGAGATCATAAAATCATTTTGATTGGAAAAGACCTTAAAGATCATTCAGTCCAACTATTATCTAACTCTGCCAAGTCTGGTACTAAACCACATCCCTCAGCATCACATCTCTGTGTCTTTTAAACACCCCAGGGTGAGAGCAATTGACACAGAATCACAGAGTTGTCAGGGTTGGAAGGGACCCAAAGGATCATCTAGTGCCACCTCCCCTGCCATGGGCAGGGACACTTTCCACTAGACCTGGTTGGCCTGAAGAACATCCAGGGATGAGGCTACCACCACCTCCCTGGGCAACCTGCTCCAGTGTCTCACTACCCTCATGGAGAAGAACTTCTTCCTCACATCTAAACTAAATCTCTCCTCCTCTAGCTTGGATCCATCCCCCCAGTCCTATCACTACCTGACACCCTAGGAAGTCCCTCACCAGTTTTCTTGTAGGCCCCCTTCAGATACTGAAGGGCCACAACAAGGTTTCCTCATGTCCCAAGTCTTTAAAATTACTTCTTTAAACATATAACTAATGCCTAGAAAGAGACTGTATGGACTGTACTGAAGGGTGAGCAGTGAACCACCCCTGGAAGCACACATGCATTTGCTTGGACTTCATTTGCAGCCTCAAGAAAAGCTGGCACCTCTGGAAAAGGTGAAACCAAAGCAGCCATGCTGCTGGTGGAAAGGGCACCTCTGGACCCTTTAGCCACTCAGAGCAGCATCTGAAATATCTGCACCAGGGAAATGGAGTCATGGTCAGCTAGTCTGTGAAACAACCAGTTAGTGGCTGTCAGACAGATGCACACATTTGCAGGCAGAAGCTCTGTGAACCATCACAAATGTGTGGTTTCCATTCCAGTTGCAGGATCATTTTGTTAATTGTCTCTGGCAATTTACCCATTCTGGAGGAGGAAAAAAAAAAAAAGAAAAAGAACAGGACATCAAAAGTCATTATGGGAAACTGACAGCAGCAAACAGCAGAACACTTGCAGCAGCTGCTTCTGCCAGCACAACTCCTGTCCCCCCCTCAAGAAAGGGCTCCTCAACTTGATCACCAACAGCTTGAGCACCCAGTCTGTTATTTTCATCACCTTGATCAGTCTGTGAAAGTTGTCTCTTCTCCCTAGCTCTTCTCTAATAGCTGGGGCTGGTTCATGCAAGCCAAGCCCCCTGTGGCTGTGTTTTGTTAGTGATGGAGCTGTGTTACCTTGCCTCACTCTCTGGAAGGCCACAGGAGGTGCACGGATGCAGCATCTCACTGCCAGTGCCTCATCATCCTCTGAAACTGATGAAATTCGACAGGTTACTCTGAATATTAACAAGCCACTCTCCTGTGTCAGCTGTGGAGTAACACTAACAAAAAGTGACCTTTCCTAAATGGCTGCTGCTTGCCATCTGGTTGAAGCAACAGCATTTTGGAGGGAATCAGGCTTTGTTGGAATGGTATTTCAAAAGATTTAGCTCAAATAATCAATTTAAAAATTAAAAAAAAGAGAAAAGGTAAGATAAAAAGGCCAAAGAAACAAAATATTCTGGTTCAGGCAAAGCATAACTAAAGTGCAGTAATGGCTCTGGTGGGATTTAAATGCCAATGCTGTTAGAGTGCACAGAACGAGGATTTCCATATGCATTGATCCTATTTTACTGCAGCAGAAGACAGCACCTGACTGCCCAATTTGTGCATAATTTGCTCTCCAGAAGTCCACAGAATGCTGTCCAAAGGCAACTGCAGAGCTGTGCTCAACATCTGAAGCCACGAAAGCCAAACCAGAGTTCCACTTGGCATTTGCAATGAAGAAGATGAACCAATAGGTTAATGATGTACACCTCCATTTGCTGGCAAGAGTCCTGGCTGGCAAAGGCAGCATTGTTAGTCTGGATAAAAGGTTAATTCATTTGGTAACTGCAACTGCCTTAGTATCTTCTCCCCAAGAAGTCAGAAAGGATGCCTCACACCTGATACACCAGGTCCAGAAGTACTGTCACAGATCCTTCACCACTGTATCTGTTACAAGTCAAGAAACTAACAAACATCATCATGCCAGCTGCACTCAGACTCTCTTCTCATGCTGCTTCCAAGTCATGGTGAGGGAGTGAACAGAAAGCCTCCAACACCACACACTGGTGTTGCACCACTTGAGAAACTCTGAATGCTTTATTCATGCTTTCTCTGGCTCCTGATTCATCACTGTGTACATCAGGGACTTTGCAGGGCACACACTCCAGAAGCCACATTCAGGGAGAGCACTGGCAATCACTCACACACATTTGGAGCTGCTCAGAAAAGGGTAAATTAAAAACATGACACATGTTTTGAATTCAGCTTCCCTGGCTGTGGTTATGATGATAAAGCACCATTCAAACTAAGTTCTTCTGCCCAAACTGAGAGAGCTAAGTGACCTTTAATTTTGGAGAGTAGCTTGCTTCTGGGATCAAGGACAGGCACCTGAAAGAGTCTCCTGCAGGGAGATAAAATGCACTCTTGGACTTGCCAGAGCATGTGGCTCTGTGTGTCAGTGCTAAAAGGTCAGTATGGAGTGTGGCAGGGCGTGGAGTGAGCAAGGACACGAGCAACTAAGATGTAACTCAGTTGTGCTTTACAGCCTCAGGAGCTTTCTAAGCAAGCAGCCATGGCTCAAGAGAATTTACAGCTTCCAGACCTCCAAAAGGCATTTTTAACAGATCTGCTGTAAACAGAAGGATGTTCCTGGTCTCTAGACATCCCAGTTCCTCTCTGCTAAAGGGGTGAAATAGGCTTAAAGCAAATCAAAATGGCATTTTAACAAAACAAAAGTACCTGAAAAAAAAAAAATCACCATTGAGAGACATCTGAATAGTACTGAAGGTCATAAAGACTTCTCTAGGCAGACAAGAACACTGGAATTTTGATCACCTGTAATTTTACCCCTGAGGTCTACTACAACTAGCTATTTAATTCTAACAACTGCAAAAATAGTTCAAACGTGTAGTGTAACTAATCTTCAAACCTCAGAGATGTAAAATCAGAGGAAATATACATCTCAGGCAGCAGCTGCATCCACAGAATGTAGAATTAAGCAAATGTGATGAGGATCTCAGGAATGCTCTCTAATTGAAGCCTCCCTCCACCACTCACACAGCCTCTCATTTACTATGGATTGCACACATCCACTAAGATTGCAGTGAAGTAAACCTCACCATTAATCTCTGACTCTTAACAGGTCTTCTGCCCTCTGCTCAACACCTTGCCTTTTAAACTGATCCTTCTCTGCCTTCCATGGGCTGCAGAATGAGAAGGTTTGAGGGTTTACAACCAATCTACCCAGCTGTGAGAAAAAAATCAGTCTGTTCCCTTTGTTTCTTTCTATCTTTACTCACTAATAAACATATCCCTGAACCATTTTTCATGGTGCAGAGGCAAAGCCTTGACTGTGTGCACGAGCATCACAGCAGTGGAAAGCTCTGAGGGTCTCCAGCAGAATGTTTCACTTGCAAATTAACAATGCAGAGTTCTTCACTAAACAGCAGGATTTGCCCCAGCTAAAAGCTGAGATTTGCTGCTGCATTTGGTTCAATTTGTACCAGAATGGGCTTAGGGAAGTGCTCATCCCAACAGACTTCAGCAAGAGGAATGAGGTGGAAACCTATCCTCCAAGAAATGATCCTCTTCCACCTTTATTACATCTTTGTTGGAGGCAGGCACAGATTTGTCACTACCTTCACATCACCCAAGCACCATCCCTGCCCTGATTTTTAGCTCCCTTCTGCTTCCATTGCAGACAAAGCTTCATGCTGTTGTGTCCTAGGAAGGTCATTTCCTCAACTGCACAAGTGATTGGGAAAGCAGGTGGTGACTTTTTCTCTTGGTTCTATAAACCAGAATGCAAGTGGGGTTCACAGAATGGTCTGGGTTGGAAGGCACATCTGAAGGTCATCCAGTCCATCAGCAAGGGCATCCTCAACCAGACCACCTTGTCCAGAGTCATACAATTATACAATGGCTTAGGTTGGAAGGGACCTCAAGGATCATCCAGTTCCAACCCCCTGCCATAGGCAGGGACACCTCCCACTGGAACAGGTCACTCAAGGCCTCCTCCAACCTGGCCTTGAACACCTCCAGGGAGGTAGCAGCCACAACCTCCCTGGGCAACCTGTGCCAGTGTCTCACCACCCTCACTGCAAACAACTTCCTCCTAA
>VWYK01130063.1:0-10820 GCA_013399775.1 Semnornis frantzii | reverse complement strand
TTCTCCAGGCTGAACGGTCTCAATTCTTTCAGCATATCCTCACAGGTGGAGGTTCTTCAGCCCTCTGATCATCTTTGTGGCATCTTCTGGACCTGCTCTAGCACATCCATGTGTGTTGGGGGCCCCACAGCTGGAATGCAGTAGTCCAGGTGAGGTCTTCCCAGAGCAGAGTGGCAGAATCACCTCTCTGCTGGCCAGATGTTTTTGGTGCAGCCCAGGAGGCGATTTGCTTTCTGGGCTGCAGGTGCATGTTGTGACTGTCAGGCTTTTCAGACTCATATTTATAAGGTATGAAGTATGTGAGGTTCAGAGTCCAAAGCAATATACTTCATGAATTCATTCATCTTGTGATTTCAGAACTGGGATGCACTCATCCAACACCAATAGAGAGACAAGAGAACCTGAGATGAAATCTTGGTCTACAGAAGTACCAGCTTTCTGCTCTATCATTCCTAAGTCTTCCTTTTCTAGCTGGGCCACCGATTCTTTCTGTAGCTTTGAGACAGTCTTTGAATATTTGATTTATTTCAGAGAGACACTGGAACAGGCTGCCCTGGGAGATTGTGGATGCCCCCCTCTCTGGAGGTGTTCAAGCCCAAATTGGAAGAGAGCTTATAGAATCATAGACTCATAGAATGGTTTAGGTTGGAAGGGACTTCAAATCTCATCCATTTCCACCCCCTGACACCTCTCACTAGAACAGGTTACTCAAGTCTTGAACACCTCCAGGGAGGAAGCATCCACAACCTCTCTGGGCAACCAGTGCCAGTGTTTCACCACCCTCACTGTAAAGAACTTCTTCCTAACATCCAGTTTAAATCTCCCCTCTGACAGTTTAAACCCATTACTCCTCAGCCTTGAGCAACTTGGTCTAATGAAAGGTGTCACTGCCCACTGAAGGGGAATTGGAACTAGGTAAGCTTCAAGGTCCCTTCCAACTCAACCCATTCTGTGAATCCATGAATCTACAGAGAGATAAAGCCAAGAACAGCAGCGACTGCGTATTTTGTAGGCTAGGTGTTTCACACAAATTGGAATGCCTAGTTAATGGAATGGTGATGAAAACCCAATGAAGACATGAAGAGGTGCTGCCTCTTCCAAACATTTACTGGTCTAGCCAAACACTTGCCTAGGAATCATATCAATGTGAGATTTAAGCAAATCCAGCCCACTAGGAGCAGTATTTAGCTGTATCTGCTGACACAGGAGGACACTGCATTGCAGTCCACCTGTTTAGCATACAGCAAATCTCTCATTTCCTAAGATCCCAGTGGGCATCTTTTTATGAAATTTGGTTGGGTTTTGCCTGGTTTCACAAGGTAAGACTGGCATTTCAATGCACAACTTGAATACTCAACCGTTCCTTGGCAGGAGATGATGTTTTGATTTCTGATAGCCAGCACAACAGACACTACACATCAGTTACATTATTTTAGGCTTCATATAATTGTAGGTAGAAGCAATTAGTTTCTCTTTGATAACTTTCACCTATTTCTAACATTTTAAGACTGGCTTCAGTAATAAGCATTTAAAGACCATGTATATGATATATTGATGTTTGGGTTTTGTTTTTTTTTTTTTCCTTTGAAGAAGCATCTTCTTAAAAAATAGATTTTTGAAAAGGTTGAGAGCCGCAGTTTCTAATATTCAATCACTTTTCACCTGAAAATCTGCCTCAGTGGATTTGTGGAAATCAGCCAGCATAGAAGTAACCCACTCAGGAAATCATAGCACGAGGGGAAAAAACAAACAAACACACAAACAACTCAACCAAACATTTATTTTTGCAGTTCTTTTTTTTTTTTGTTTTGTTTTTGGCTGAGAACCTCCTGCCCTTCTAGCAAAATAGTTTCTTTACCNAGCACGAGGGGAAAAAACAAACAAACACACAAACAACTCAACCAAACATTTATTTTTGCAGTTCTTTTTTTTTTTTGTTTTGTTTTTGGCTGAGAACCTCCTGCCCTTCTAGCAAAATAGTTTCTTTACCACTGTGTTCACCCTACATGTAAAAAAAAAAAAAAGAAAAAAGAAAAAAAAATACAGATTTCAAGTCTCTACAATATATATGCATGTTTATCTAGGCCCTTTACCCAATCATAGCATCATAATTTATTTTTTCCCCAAAAACTAATAATTATGTGACAATATTACTAATTAAATTATAACAATAATTATGTGTGTGCACTTGGGAATTAGTTTCTGCTTTAAACAAAGGGCAGCAGAGAGTGGCTGTTGGGTTGAGAGTGGTTCTTGGGTTGTGAGTAGCTCTTGAATTTAGAGTAGCTCTGAAGAAAGAGCCTTGGGGGTGCTGGGTGTTGTGCAGCTGCCCAGGAGCCAGCAGTGCCCTCATGCAGCCCAGTAGGCAGCTGTGTGCTGGGCTGCAGCCAGAGGAGTGTGGGCAGCAGGGCAGGAGAGGGTATTGTGCCCTTTGGCTCTGTTCTGCTCAGATCTCACCTCCAATCCTGCCTCCAGTGCTACTGTCCCCAGCAGAAGGAGGACACAGAGCTGGTTGACAGACTCCAGAGGAGGCCACAAAGATGATCCAAGGGCTGGAGCAGCTCTACTGTGAGGACAGGCTGAGGGAGCTGGGGGTGTGCAGTCTGCAGAGGAGAAGATTTCAGGCACTGGAACTGGCTGCACAGGAAGGTGATGGAGTCCCCATCACTGGAGGTGTTCATG
The DNA here is from genome assembly GCA_013399775.1 of Semnornis frantzii. Lineage (NCBI taxonomy): Eukaryota > Metazoa > Chordata > Aves > Piciformes > Ramphastidae > Semnornis > Semnornis frantzii. Next base: position 8,138 of record VWYK01130063.1, on the reverse strand, counting down.
AAACCTGTGCCCATGGCACTCTGTGACATGGTTTAATGGCCATGGTGGTGTTAGAGTAACAGTTGGACTCTCTGATTTTAGAAGGTTTTTCCAACCCACACAATACTATGATTTTCTGATTATATGATAAGTAGAATGAAAAACAGTTTCAGACAGCCGCAGAACCATCCAGGTTGGTAAAGCCCCTCAGGAACACCAAACCCAACCTAGAACCCTACTCTACAAGATTCGCCTGAAACCATAGCCCTAAGCACCACATCCAAACCACCCTTAAACACAACCAGGCTGGGTGACTCCACCACCTCCCTGGGCAGCTCATTCCAGTCCCTGACCACTCTCTCCATCAAAAACTTTTTCCTAATGTCCAATCTAAACCTCCCCAGCCTCAGTTTGAGGCTTCTTCTGTCCCAAATTAACTGTGAGTAGAGCCCAGCAGCAACATCTCCACAGTATTCCTTCAGGTAGCTGTAGACAGCAATGAGGTCTCCCCTCAGCCTCCTCTGTTTCACACTAACCATCTCCAGCTCCCTCAGTCACTCCTCATCAGATTTATTCTCCAGGCCCTTCCCCAGCTTCCTTGACCTCCTCTGGACCCACTCCAGCACCTCCACATCTCTCTTGTATTGCAGTGCCCAAAACTGAACACAACACTCAAGCTGTGGCCTCACCAAAGCTGAGTCCAAGGGGAAAATCACCTCCCTGCTCCTGCTGGCCACAGCATTTTTAATCCAAACCAGGATGCCATTGGCCTTCTTGGCCACCTGGGCACACTGCTGGCTCATATTCATCTGTCTGGGCACACTGCTGGCTCATATTCAGCTCCTGTCTATTACAACCCCCAGGTCTCTTTCTGTCAGGCAGCTCTCCAGCCACACTGCCCCAAGCCTCTAGCACTGCTGTGACCCAAGTGCAGGACCCGGCAGTTGACCTTGTTGAAACTCATCCCATTCATGTTGGCACATTGGTCTAAGCCTATCCAAGTCCCTCTACAGAGCCTCTCTGCCCTCATTCAAATCAACGCTGCCACCTAACTTGGTGTCATCTGCAAACTTAGTGCTGACACTCTCTGTGCCTGAAACAAGGTTGTCAATAAAGATTCTAAAAAGAAGTGATCCCAACACAGATCCCTGAGGAACACCACTAGTGACCAACCACCAACTGGATTTAACTCCATTGACCACCACTCTCTGGGCCCTCCTGTTCAGGCAGTGCTTTATCCAGGAGACAGTGTGCTCAGCCAAGCCAAGTTATGTTCTTGCAGTGACCTTCACAGGCTAAATCAACCCTGGCTGGCGCTTGAGCTGCTTTATTGCCACATCTGTCTCTTTGCCAATAGCCTTAAACATGCTGGCAAAGCTGGTGAAGTTCCCCCTCCAATTACAGCAGGAGGATCAAAATGCACTATTATGTGGAACTAAACAATGCAGGCTTTCAGCCACACTCTCTCCTTTCATTATACTACAAAGAAAATAAGAACCACAATGTTCCCTTCCCTCTGCAAGAGGGTCCCTGTAACAATGCAAGAAATCATTGCTGTGCTCAGAAGTTTGGTGTTTGCCTAATCCAAGACTGTTCTAAGACTCCCTGCTGATAGATCCTCTTTGGATAAAAAAACTACAACCTCTCCCATGGCAAGGAGTAGTCCTGCCTAAATCCACAGCTGCCTTCAGCTGTTTCACTTCATTGTCAGAGCACATCACAAACAGCTTTGAGTGGAACACCATGGCCAGAAACAAGGGTGTTTGCAAACAGGAGAAGTTCAGAACAAAGCAGGTCACCTTCAGCTGGTTTCAGCTGTGGTCATTTGTTGCTCAAACCCAAACACCTACAGCTCTGTCAGAATGCACATTATTTGTTGTTCTGGGTTGCTTTTCAGTTCTGCTTTGGAGCACAGATGTGCTCTCTCCTCAGCCCAGGGTACAGACAGCTGCACTCAAAAGAAAAAGCATTGAAGTGAGAGGTTCAAGAGATGAGAAAGGCTCAGCTGTTTCTGACATGACTGCCAGCTTGGAGGCTGGCAGCTGGGTTTATCAAAAACCTGTGTGATTTTGTAGCTGAGAGAAGCCCTGCAGAGAAGGACCTGGGGTGCTGGTTGATGGGTGCTTGGTATCACTGGGCAACGTGTGCTGGCAGCCCGAAAGCCAACCATGTCCTGGGCTGCATCAAAAATATGAGTCATAGAATCATAGAATCACAGAATGTCAGGGGCTGGAAGGGACCTCCAAAGCTCAGCCAGTCCAACCCCTTTGCCAGAGCGGGAGCACCTAGAGCAGATCACACAGGAACACATCCAAGTGGGGTTTAAATATCTCCAGAGAGGGAGAATCCACAACCTCCCTGAGTAGCCTGTTCTAGGGTTCTGTTACCCACACAGGCAAAAAATTCCTCCTCATGTTTAAATGAAACTTCCTATACCTCAGCTTCCACCCAGTGCCCTTTGTCCTGGCACTGGGCATCACTCAGCAGAGCCTGGCTCCAGCCTCCTGGCACTCACACTGCACATATTGATAAACATTGATGAGGTCATATGGAGAACTTCTTGTCTACCAGGACTTCAAGTTCTCCAAGGACAAGAGGCAATAAGATTGAAGCTGGAAGAGGGGAGATTTAGACTGGAGATGAGGAAGAAATTCTTTGTGGGGTGGGAAGGGTGGGGATACACTGGCACAGGTTGCCAAAATAACTTGTGAATGCCTCATCCTTGGAGGATTTCAAGACCAGGCTGGATGAAGCTTTGAGCAACCTTGTTTAGTGGAAGGTGTTCCTGCCAATGGCAGGGGGTTGAACTAGATGATATTTAAGACCCCTTCAACCCAAACCATTCTATGAATCTATGATTCAACTCTCTGACTCTATGACTTTTGCCTCGGTGCCTGTAGCATATGATTTTGACCAACCTATCTGCTTAACAGCTTGATTTAATTTTTGTCTCTCCAGTGTTTTTTTTTTTTTAGCTCAAGCATGTTAATTCATGCTGATTTCAGCCTTTCTTTGGCTGTTCAGCTGCAGCTGGGTTTCTCTAGGGGAAGCTCTGTCCTGACCGCTGCACACGTACCACAGCAGAACATTATGCTCACACCATTCGCACCTCCTCCTCCTAAAGCTGCTCTTGTCATATAGAGAGAATATATCTGGAAAACTCTTTTTCCAAGGTTTCTTCTCTCCTCATAGTTTTTTTTTTGGAAGAAAATTAGTGAAGAAAGAAATCACATCTTCCACAAATCGTAGAATCATAGGCTCGTAGAATGGCTTGAGTTGGGAGGGACCTTAAAGATCATGCAGTTCCAAACCCCGTGCCATGGGCAGAAACACTTCCCAAAGCCTCATCCAGCCTGGTCTTCAACACTTCCAGGGATGATATGTTCACAACTTCTTCCTCTGGTTTAGCACCAGACTTGATAAAGCTGGATAGTCACTGAACCTGATGATCTTCAGGTATTGGAATGGGCTTGCCCAAGAAGGTGGTGGAGTCACCAACCCTGGGTGTGTTTAAAGATGGCTTGGCTGTGGTGCTTGGAGATATGGTTTAAGGTGAAGCCTGTGGAGTAGGGATATTGGCTGGACTTGGTGATCTTTCTTTAATGTAAGGGTCACAGAGCACTGGCACAGACTTCCCAGAGAGATTGTGGAGACTCCTTCTCTGGAGAATTTCAAGGGTTGCCTGGATGTGTTCCTGTGTGACCTGAGCTAGATTGTCTGGTCCTGCTCTAGCAGGGGTTTGGACTCGATGATCTATGGGTGTCCCTTCCAACCCCTGACATCTGTGATCCTGAGGGACTTTTCCAACCTGAATGTTTCTGTAATTTGCTGTTCTTAGAGGTCTTTTCCAACCTGAATGTTTCTGTAATTTGGTGATCTTAGAGGTGTTTTCCAGCTGAAACAATTCTATGAAAACCTGAGATTTACAATGTCTTAGCCTCCTCTGGTGTTATTGTTTTTGGGAACTGGGAGGACAGCAACAGCTAACAGTAAGTGTTTAGCATTTGTAATGCTGTCTGAAGCGCTGTGATTAATACATAATCCAACACTTGAGCCCTATCCAAACACAGAGGAACTGTGCCAATGTGCAAACAACACCCATGAGCCTTCTTCAGATCATGCATTACTGTATGACGTGCACTCCTTCATGCTGATGTGGAGCTGCCTTTCAGAATGAGTTCCAGAAGGAATATGGTAATATAACCACAGCCATGGATTTCTTTATAGATTTGTTAGAAACTGCGTGAAGAAGCAATGTCAGGCAGCAAATCAGCTCTGCAGGGCTCTCAGGCTTAACCTTTATCCTGCAACCCATATGCTTCTCCATATGCTCTGATTCAGCAGTTGAAGTTCACAGACATTGCTTGATATGAGATCCTTGGTCTGCTGTTTTCCAGTGGCACACTAACTTGGTGAGTTTTTCAGCATTGCTAATGCCCCCTTAAATACTTCCAGGTGCTGAAGCATGGCTCATGTCTACTGTGAGTTCAAAAGCAAAGTTTTAAATCTTCATAGAATCCTAGAATGGCTAAGGTTGGAAGGGACCTCAGAGATCCATCCCCCCTGCCATGCCCAGGGACACCTCTCAACTAGACTCAGCTGCTCAAGGCCTCATCCAACTTGGACTTGAAAACCACCAGGGAGGAGACATCCATGACCTGTTTGAACAACCTATTCCGGAGTCTCATCATTCTCCTTACTGAAGAACTTCTTCCTCAGCTCCACTCTAACCCTGCTATGCCTCAGCTTCAAACCATTCTCCCTTGTCCTGTCTCTAGACACCCCCAAGGAAAATTCCCTCTGCAGCCTTCCTGCACGATCCCTTTGGGTACTGGAAGGCAGCTCTAAGGTCCCCTCAGGGTCTTCTCCTCTTCAGACTGAACACCCCCAGCTCCCTCAGCCTGTCCTCATAGCAGAGGTGTTCCAACCCTACCAACCTCCACTTAACATCATGCAATAAAAAAGTCCTCATTTATTTAATAGGAATACCAGGAAAAAAAGTGTCTGTGCCAAAGGAGAAAAGTCAGCATCAAAAGGTTATAAGAAACAGTGCTTAAAGGAGCTGTAAATAGAGTCCCAACATTGGTTTATCATGAAAACTTTTGACATCTCCCCTGTTGTAAACAGGATGGTTTTGTAAACTCATCTGTGTCATGAGAAGCAGGTAACCAAACAGTTAATCTTGATTAACATGGAGCAAATTCTAATTCAAATTCAGATTGTAGAGCATCAGAAATACAAATCAGGATTTCTTTTCCACTGGAGAGTAGGTTACATTGCCAGATAAACATTTTCCAGGCTTTCCTTTATATCATTTTGGGGGGTTGTTTTTGCCTATGTTTAATGGCAGATAAACATCTTATCTGACATCTTTTGAGATTGCAGGACTCTGAAACTGGATGGCTTCAAAGACTCACAGAACCATCGAGGTTGGCAAAGCCCCTCAGGATCACCAAGTCCAGCCTAGAACCCTACTCTACAAGATTCACCTGAAACCATAGCCCTAAGCACCACATCCAAACCACCCTTAAACACAACCAGGCTGGGTGACTCCACCACCTGCCTGGGCAGCTCATTCCAGTCCCTGACCACTCTCTCCATCAAAAACTTTTTCCTAATGTCCAATCTAAACCTCCTCAGCCTCAGTTTGAGGCCATGCCCTCTCATTCTGTCTCCAATTAGCTTGAGCAGAGCCCAGCAGCAGCCTCTCCACCATGTCCCTTCACGTAGTTGTAGACAGCGATGAGATCTCCCTTCAGCCTCCTCCCTCAGCTTCTTACATGGACAGATGGGGATACTGTGGTCCCAATAGGATTCTGGTCAGCACATCAGCAGTAACACCAGCAGCACTGTTTTGAAACGGTTGTGACAGCAACGGCAACAAAATTCAGCTGTTCCCTCACTCTGGCCTGTGAAGTCATTGCAGGAGTCATCTGCAGACAGTGAGGGTGACCTGATGGGCTCCTATTAAAGAACTTAAGGGAAAATAAATGAAATTGTGTGAATTTCCCCAAGTTCTTTTCTCCTATAACAAGAGGGCTATGGATGTGCTGGAAGGTGTCCCAAGAAGGGCCATGAGGATGAGCAGAGGGCTGGAACTGCTCTGCTATGAGAAGAGACTGAGGGAGTTGGGGTTGTGCAGTCTGCAGAGGAGAAGGTTCCCAGGAGACCTTCTTGTGGCCTTGCAGGATCTGAAGTGGGCTACAAGAAAGCTGGGGGGGGATTTTTAAGGCTATCAGGTCCTATCACTATAGGACTGGGCAGAATAGAACCAAGCTAGAAATGGGTAGATTCAGACTGGATGTCAGGAAGAAGTTCTTCAGCATAACAGTGGTGAGAACCTGGAAGGGGTTGCCCAGGGAGGTGGTGGAAGTCTCATCCCTGGAGGTGTTTAAAGCCAGGCTGGATGAGGCTGTGGCCAGCCTGATCTAGTGTGAGATGTCCCTGCTCATGGCAGGGGGCTTGGAACTAGATGATTCTTGTGGTCCCTTCCAACCCTGACTGATTCTATGATTCTATACTATCTAGGACAGAACAAAAGGAGATTGAATTTAAGATCTAAAGTGACAAGCAAGAGAGAGAAATCTTAGAAGAAAGGACTCGACAACTCTCGTATCAAACACTTCTAAACCAGAGCATAGCTTTTTGGCTCAGCCTTAAGAGCATTTTTATTTCAGTACATAATCAAGTTAAGAGGAAAAAGCAAAGTCAGTGCTATTTTGGATCTTACATTCCCTCTCTACGTCTTCTTGCCAGAATCTCACAGTGGTAGGGTTGTTCTTTGTGTCAACAGCACATGATGGAGCGCTACGTGGGCACGCTTCAGGGTGCTGTCTTCTGATTAAATGTATGCCTGGCACACTGCACACATACAAACCACTGCATAAATACATAGAAGGGCAAAGGAAGAGGCACAAAAGTGAATAAAAGATATTATGAAATGAGACTGGGTTTAGTTAGTGGTAAAAAAGAAAAGAAAAGAAAAGAAAAGAAAAGAAAAGAAAAGAAAAGAAAAGAAAAGAAAAGAAAAGAAAAGAAAAGAAAAGAAAAGAAAAGAAAAGAAAAGAAAAGAAAAGAAAAGAAAAGAAAAGAAAAGAAAAGAAAAGAAAAGAAAAGAAAAATGAAGCTTTTAACCATAATCAATGCTTCAAGCTGCTCTGGAAATCATCCAAGAGAAATGAGATGAGAATGATGTACACGAAAGCTTCTGGCTTTGCTCTAGTAACAGCTGTGTCTGGAGAACCTGGACAGAAGGATTTGTTATTCAAATCTGTCTGCTTAAAGAGTGTTTTCACATCAAGCATTTCTGTCCATTAAAACAGAGAATTCCAGGGTGAAGCACACAGGACAGACACCACAGGACTTTCAATGGACAGGCCGTGTAATTAGTGCAAGAACTGAATGCCCAAAATGTTGTGTTTCCATACAATGTACCCTTAAGGAATTGTGGAAAAAAAAGAATAGATATTCTAGGAGCTGTTCCCATTTATCCCAGTCTGTTCCACATGAGAGAGGTTATATTAAATCAAGGGAATATCTGGAAAGAATTAAATCATCATCTCTCACTGGCAAGGCAAAAGGAAAAAAGCACAAGAAAGCACAGTTTTACATAATAAAACTTCTCATGTTTCATGGAGAAAAACGGGGATAAATAACTGCCAGAGGGAGAGTTTTTGTTGCCTTTGGTTATTCTTCTTCTCAAATAATACCCTGGGGAGCAATCCTCTGCTCCCTTTTCTTATCTTTATTCACTGAGCTAAAGTTGCAGCTGCAGGACCCAGAGTCGTTCAAACCAAATCATTGCAAGCTCCCTCACAGTAAGTCCTACAGGAACAAACTTTTCTGTCTGCGAGCTACAGGGACAGTCATTGGCACCACACAGAAGTCACCACACAGAGCAGTCCCCTCAGTAGGATTCTTTTTAAAGATTATAGAATTGAGCAACCTGTTTTAGTGGGAGGTGTCCCTGCCTATGGCAGGGGTTGGAACTGGATGATTTCTGAGGTCCTTTCCAACCTAAACCATTGTATGATTCTATAATCACAGAATTATTCTAGTTGGAAGAGGACTTTAAGATCACTGAGCCCAGCATGCAACCAAACACAACCATGGCCATCAAATCATGTGCCAAAGTGCCATTGCCACACCTTTCTTGAACA
>VWYK01129989.1:2095-18397 GCA_013399775.1 Semnornis frantzii | reverse complement strand
AATCCCAAATTCTTGATGCAATAAACTTAGCCACTCACATAACCTTTAAAGAACCAGAATCAAGCATTTAACAGAAAATAAAATGTTTTTTCTTCTGAAGAGTAACATTCCTACTCTCTGGGTAAATGAAAGTACCAGGTATAGTTAGTAAGTTACGGAAGCATAAAACTAACTACAAGGCATTAAGGGGGGGATTTTTCATGGTGCAAAGAGAGACATGGGTCAAATGTACGTTTTTGCTTTTGAAAGACTCTCTCTTAAGTGACAAATATTCCCAAATGTGGTCAGATATTTCGCCTTTACCACATCAGCTGTGCACATTTTAGACTTATTGTCTTCCATAATGTTTAGAAGAATGCTCAACACTAGCATGCAATTTTCAGGGAAATGGGGGGAAAAAAGGAAAAGAAAAGAAAATGGTCCTATTATTTCACTCTACTACAGTATGATTATAGCATCGTTGTGCATATATCTCCATTGGAATTGAATTGCCAGCACAAGCAGTAGGATCTTCATGACTAGCTGTATAATCTGGCCCACAGTCAAGCTGCCAACTTTTGTATTAATTCGCAATTCTCCAGCTACACAAAATCTTTCTATAAACAGTTATTACCCTTTTTGTCTGTACTGGCAATAAGGAGCACCTCCGGAAGTTAAAAAGAAGGTAAGAATGTTTTCATGTACTAAGCACTTACCAGGGTCTGATTCTGCATTTCCATATCAGCTTTTGTGTTGCTGTTTTTCTTGTGGTTTCCTTGAGAGCTGATAGAGTTGCAGTGAAGAGGGGAGCCCTGGGAACTGCCCTTCGACACACTCCTGTAGGAAACATTACTTGATCCACTTTCTGTCTGCTGAGCTGCTTTCTTATCAACTCTGCAGGTAGAGAGTGATTCCTCTGATAAATTACATTGCCCTTCTTCAATCACTCTACTTTCCCATTCCTTTAATGTTTAAAGTAACCTCTCTGTATCTTTCTGTCTCTAGACCTTTGAGTGATAAATGTTTCTAACTAGCCTTGATCAAATCTGTCACTTGCAATTTCGGGTAGTATATCAATTTAGTCTTTCACATATAATGATTTATATTATATTTGGGACTGCTGTGGGGCAAACGTGAAAACACAGTATAGCAACTGTCAAGTTGTTCTGTGACCAAAGGTTGTGGTAGCTAGAAATACAATTAATTCTTGTTTCTCTCCAGATTACCCACAATCAGGCTTAATTCAAAACAGTCAAGACAAAATGTAAAGTAATTTATCTATAAATTTAAAAATATTAAAATCACAGATGATGAAACCAGGGTAGATTTAGGTTGGACATAAGGAAGTTCTTTACAATGAAAGTGGTAATTTCTGGAACAGGTTGGCCAGGACAGTGGTTGAGGTCTCATCCCCGCAGACATTCAATATCAGACTCAATGTGGCCCTGAGCAGCCTGGTCTAGTTGGAGGGTTCCCTGCCTGCTGCAGGGAGGTTGGACAAGATGACCTTTGAGGGCTCCTTCCAACCCAATGCAATCTGCGAATCTGTAATTCTGACTAGTTACCAAATGTATGTATGCTGGTTACAATACATGAAGATGAAATATATTAAAACATGCACCTAATTATCCTCTATCTTTGCACACCATCTGCCTAGATTCTTGATTTCTGGAATCATTTGCATTTCTATCAACTTGGATGTAACGTCTCATTCCTTAATTTCAAAGGCTGGTTTCAAAGGTTTTGTTAACAAAGTAACAAGAACAAAATTATCATCTCATTATTAATGTTTTTTCCTGTAGCAATTAGAGTCCTGACTGTGACTGCGCATTCTTAGTCTAAAAGGAATGTACATTGAACTTAGCATGTGAGCATCTGTAAAGCTACAATATATAACATACCTCAAAGTTCCAGAGTTTTACCTGTTCAGAAGCTCTTTCATAAAACTGTCTTTTGGTGAGTATGCAGCTGTGGTGGAAAGTCTGAGTTTTTCACGCTCAATCTCACCAGCCCTGTCCTGGGAAGGTTTCATAATTTTCCTCTCCACAACATCAGCTAAAATGTCACCATTGTCTGCTGTCCTGTTATTTTCATTTTCTGTTTCACAGTGTTGTTCAGTCTTCTTTTTTTCTTTTCTTTTCTCTAATTTTGCCTGCTTAATTCCAAATCCCGAAACTTTTACATCCCTTTTTTCTGCCTTCGTTTTAGGGATGTCAGTTTTTCTGCTACTCAGTGCTGGGAGCTTACTCTTCCGAAAGCCAAACCAGCTAGCTATAGAGGGCCCAGACTTTTGCTTAGTCTCTCCAGTGGGAGATCTGGTTTGTCCCTGACCCTTTTGCACATTTTCTTCGATGCACAGCATGACTTTCTCCTCTATTGTAGGTTGTAGAACCGGTGAACTCAAAGCATCAGCAACCTTCTCAGAGGCTTCTGATAACTTTAAAGACATTTGCTGTCTTTCTGATCTTGTTGCTTCTAGTTTATGAGGACATTTTATTCCACCTGAGATTTCAAATGATGAAATTTGTTTGGAAGATTTAGTAACTGCTTCTAACTCCAGTTCTTCTGGCAGAACACTTTTTTTACTTAGAGCTTCATGTTTAAAACTTTCATTTTTCTCACTCTGGACAGATAAACTATGTGCTTCCTTCTGAGAAAATGGCTTGTTCCCATCACATTTTGAAGTGTTGTGAAACAAGTCTCCTTTTGAAGATGACCTGAAGGGCAGTTTGCTTGGACTTCCATGTTGGCTATTGCAACTACTGGTATTTCCAAGAGAACTTTGTCTAGAGTAAGAATTTTCTGTGGTTTTAGGAGTAAATGGAAGAGACTCCGGTGTCACCACTGATCCAGGAATGGCCTTGACTTGAAGCCCTTCCATGGCTGAGTTCTGCCTTGTCAGAGAATTTCCTCTATCAGAAGTGTTTGTAATAATCTGAGTCCGTACTTTCCCGAGGCCTTCTGTCACAGGGGCAGACATCTTCTCTCCTGTATGAATGCTGAAACTCTGGCTACGAGCTTTTGCTCCATTCATGCCCAGAGCTGGCTTCAAGTGTGACTTGTTGCTAGACGAAACAGATCTCTTAACTATTTTGTTTTCTAATCCATCTACTCTGTTGGCCACCAAGTTGCAGCTTCCACGTGAATGAGGTGACGCTGCATCCATACTAAGTCCCACGGCAAAATTATTTCTTACCTCAGTATCAGATGTAGAGTCTTTTAATTCGGCACCTCTAGCAGTTACAGATTCATTTTGCTTGTACTTACTTGAACTGACATTACTTTTGGAAGCTGCATTTATACTGTCTTTCTCCTGCTTCCCTGGTACAGTAGAGCTCTTTCGGAGAAGCTGGGGAGATTTGACAAACAATTTCAGTCCTACAGGGAGGCGGGTTTTCATTCCTTTCTCATCAGAGTTGTGGGCAGCATATGTGGTGTCACTACCACAAACCTGTGTTGACATCAGGGAATTGTTTACCTGAGAGAGTAAAGGCTCACTTGCGCTTGTTGCATGACACTGAGGAGTGGTGGGGAGTGCATCTGGCATCTTTTGTGGCTGATCCACCTCACTGCCACTGAAAATACCTTTTTCCCTGGAATATGTGTTGTGTGAAGAAGTTGTTTCCAATGATGGGCAGCCTACAGAAAAGGACCTGGGTGTTTGAAAATCAGTGTTGGAAAATTCCTGATTCCTGTGGATACCCAGCTGATTAGGGTTTTTTGGGCAGACTTGTTTTGTGGAAACTTTGGAAAGTCCTTGGCATGCACTATGGGGTTGCTGAGATACGCATTTATTTTGCATAATTGCTTCTGCATTTTCCTGAAGGTAAGATAATTCAATTTTGGCCCCAGAAGATACAGTTTTTGCCTGCATTTCCTGACGAGATTGATTATGAAAGCCAGAGTTCACAGTTCCTTTTAATGGTGATGATTTCAGTATATTTTTTGCTATTTCACTGGGACCAGCTCCTCCTAATTTTACCGCTACAGGTGGCGAAGGAGCATAATTAGGTCGAATCAACAGGGATGTTGATCTGCCTGGAGGAAGGGGTGGGGACGGTGATCGGGCATCTACAGTTGCTAAATCACAATTAAAGTCTCTGGTTGGAGGTTCTCCATAGTCACTGGGCTCTACAAGGTGCTGAGGCAACAGTGGTGATGCTGGACTCTGACTCTTTGGATACTTTGACCCATCACCTCTGCCCAGACGTTTTGAGCCAGGCAGGAGGTGGGCAGGGGGCTTTGGAACCTGGAAGATGACTTTTGAGTCAAAATTACGAGGTGGACTTTGTGCCTTTTTGAATCTTAAAAGCTTTACAGGTGGCAGAGCAGGTGATTTTTCAAGGGCTGCAGGGCCCACTGATTGAGCTACAGGTGTCTCCTCATTCTCTGTTACTGCAGTTTTTTGTGGAGAAAATTTACCTCTGCTGGGTATCTTAGTCAAGTTTGGCTTTTGAATGATTCCTACATGCACAGCGGAGCTTGAATTGGTCTTGCATGACACATCATACACTGGCTTCACTAGTTTTTGTTGTGGAGTATTTTGCAGGGTTACTCTTCCACAGCGTGAAGATTCACTGCAGGTCATGGGGACAACTGTATTTTTATTCCCTGTATTATCTTCAAAAGTTTGTTTCTCAGTTTCATTTTCAGGTTTTTCTAAAGCAGTGTAGTTTCTAGCATTGGTTCCTGTCTGCAAATCAGTTATTCCCTGAGGTAGAAGTTCAGTGTATTCTGAACTGGACCTAGTTTGTGGCTGGTTGATTGAAATTTCATTTCTTGTTACTGTGACAACTCCAGTTTGATGTGAGCTGAATTCAATAGGCTCGCCATCCTCAGCATCAAATATTATGGTAATGCACTCCTCAGAAGAGGTCTTTTTAATAACCTTTTGTTGTTTAATGAAAGTACTTGTCTTTGGCCTAATGTCTGAGTGAGCAGATTTCCGTTTTTCTTCTTTGTCAGTAGAAGCAAACTGAGAATTCTCTGTGACTTCCAGCATGTCAGAGGTCTTTGTGTACTTCTCAGTAAAAGGAGATGCTAATAAATCTGATGGACTTTTCTCATCACTGCTTTCTATATGTAATTCATCCAAGACTTCATTGTCATCAGTATCTGAAAGCTGAAAATTAAGATCATTCCAGCCTGTATTAGCATGGCTTTGATTTAATTGTATCTCAGGCAGCTTTGCTCTGGTGCACGATTTTACTTCTGCCTGAAATCCAGTGACAAAACTAGTCAATTTTTCAGGTCTTTCCTTTGAATTAAAATATGAACTTCTTTCTGGCAAATGTTTCCTATTAAGATCCCAGTCAAAAAGACTGTCAGAAACGCTGTGAGTTAATTTGTTCAAGTGGGTCCTGCAGTCTTTGCTTGGTACTTCCTGCAGCAAGTGTAACGATGAAGAGTCATCATCTGCATCATCATGTGAATCTGAATCATAGGAGAAAGTTTTGTTATGTTCAATGCACATACTTCCCATTTCCATTGGCTTGCAAAGAGTCTGTTCATTATGGCTGCCACATTTAACTCCTGGGGAATATATCCCCTCATTAGAGTTCATGCAATCTTTGTAACCCCATTTTGATATTACTGAAGGAGATTCAAGTAATATTTTTTTCTTCTGTAATTTTTTCAGCCCTTCTAAGATATGGTTTTCCTTGATACGAGTTGGAGGTAGATCATCTGCAGGACTTGAGAGGTTGCTTGGGAGCGAAGAGCCAATGCTTATTCTTTTATCCCAGCACATGGATGACTGTTGAAACAAAATCAAATTCACATATTAGTCACAAGTGCTGCTAATACAAAGTGGTACCATTTTAGTAAAGCTATTTAGGAGTTGCATAGGGCATTACATTTCATCCATTGCTATTAACAGCAATGTTCATTTTTAATAAAGGATTTCACAGTGGTGTGAAGGCTGCAGTGCATTAAAAACCTGTAGGAAGAACAATATTAATGGAAGATTAAGATAAAGAAGAAGAACAATTTGGATTGTGAAAGACAGAATAAATGTCAGAATAAATGAGGAAAATGAACAAACTGGAGTAATAAAGGAATTGTTAAAAAAATTAAAAGCAGGGAGATTGAGAGGGAGACTTTAAGGACAGAACCCTTCCTGAGTTTACTCATAACTATTTAAAACATGAAAGGAAAAAGAAAGTAAAAAAAAATTCTGAAACAGTTAGCTTTTCAATTATTCTCATTTCAGATGAGTATAAGCTAAGAAATGTAGAAAATTAATTTGATTTACCCTTTTGCTGCATGTCTTTCCATCATTCCAAGTGTAGGAGGAACCACTGGAATATTCACTGCAAGCACTTGAGAGGGAGAGCTCACTGCTGCTGCAGCTGCTCCGGGGATACAGGCGGCTAGGACCCGTCATATTTAATTGACTCTGGCATTTCAAGGCAGGTACACTGGATTTCACATTCTGCTGGCATTCCTAAAATATGAGAAGAAATAGAAATATCTTATAGGTGGAGAAAGATCATTTACCCTTCCCTTGATTAAGAAAGACAAAGAAAATAAAAGCCACTTAAGTCTCCCTGTTATGTCATTAGTATCTGGTGCGTTTAATATAGAGAACCAATGAAAATTGCTAACATTTTTATTTGACAGGGGGAAAATCCACAATCTTTCCTATTTGCTTCTTTATTCTTGAAGCAGCATTCTGCTCTTCTTTTGCTAAAGATTATTCTGAGTCTGTTTGAATCATGCTTTCTACATAAGCAGCATGCACCAGTAAGATACAGAAAACAAAGTTATAAGAATACAAGTACATCTTGACAAGTGCATTATAGCCCCACAACGTAACAGATGAGGCTGTTCTCCCTGGACAAGGTAAATTAATTTAGTATCCCAACCAGAATGTCCACTGAGAATGGAATCTCTCCATTACAGTCTAATTTTGGTTTCCTATCTAGTTCAAAGCTTTGTCTAAGAAACTCTCTGACGTAGGACAATCCATCTTTGTGTCGCTCGCAGACAGCTGAAGCCTCTTGCTTATGCAATTTATTGACACTTTATGGTTGCCTTTAGTACTTGTGTAGTTATCGCCCCTCTCCAAATGCAATTTCAGCTGACTGTGACTAAGTGCCAGCTTTGAGTAAGAGAGTAATGAAGAGCAGATAGCACTTTAGGTTAAATATTAAACCTCTGCAGGACTATCTAGGATGCCTTTAATTTGTTTTCAAACTAATACTCTTGTGCCTAACAGTGTTAGAGCTTCTTTAACGTTAAATGCCTGCACCATTCTGTTATGCTATTCTCCATTTTCCTTACAGAATCAGATATCTTTTTAATTACCAGGAACAGCAGACAGAGTGACACGACTCTATTTTATAAAACTTTGTTTGGGATTTCAGTAAGATGAGCTCAAATAATATTTATTCATTTTTGTACGTAGATATACCCCAAGTTAATTTTGCTTAGATGGAAATTTAACCTTTCTGTTCAAGAAGACACAAGAAATCTTGTCATTGAATCCACAAAACAAATTCACAAAACTGTGTATGTAGTGGACACCTCTTCTTCATGCAGATCTCTGGAAAAATGCACAGGCACTTTTTTGGTGTTTGCCTAATTTCTTCCATTTATTCCCCCCCTGTCCTCCCATTTATTACTACTAGGGTTGAACCTTTTTTCAGTTAAGTGGGAGAGAGCAGAATTTTTACTGCTGAGGAGTTCATCAATACAGCTGTTCATTGCTCAACTGACATAATAATGTTCTTTTTTTGACAAACCTAACTACAGGGCAAATCATTATTCTCTGTCACAGGCAAAACCTATGAATGGGAAAATCATTTAGTGGTAGCAAGAGCCATTTCCCCTCTGGGAGTTATTGGTACATGTTCTCCTAGGAAGAAACGGATGCAGGAGGAATAGCCTTTAAATCCACTGGCTCTGGGAAGAACACATCTTTCAACATCAGAGGCAGGCTGATGCCTGTGTTTTTGGCTCTGAAGCAGACTTTCTCGCTTTGTTGAGACAAATTACTCTTTATTTCTGACACCGTGGTTCCCATGGGAGACCTTCTCTCATCAGCTTTCTCTGCTATGACGCTGTCATTTCCCTGTAAGGTTGACTCTATAAAGGCCTATGGCAGCATCTGCTTGTTCTGGCTATTTCGCTGCCTTTCAGTGGTGGCATTGGGAAAACATGTCACGTCAAATTTCCGCCCTTTATATTAGGCTATGTCCTAGTTATCATAGTGTTTAAGGGAAGGATGCTTGCAAAAATCCTTTCCTATAAGGATCTCCTGTAGGAGAAAAGAGGAGATCACAGCACACTAATAAGTACTGCCTTCCCTTCCTGTCATCTTCAGCTAGTCTGAGAGGCTTTCCATTCCCTCGCTTTGTTTGCTTTGCACCTAAAGAGAAGAAAAAGGCATTTGGTTCTAGAGTTTTAGCAATGGGGGAAATGGAGACATCTAAGTAAAGCAAAAGAAAAACATCTTACTGTAATCATCTCCCTTGTTAGAGAGGTGAGAAAATGTGCAAAACCCACCAGATTCTGAAGTAAGGTATGTATCCAATTCAGGGATTGTATTCAGATCACTAAAGAGGGAGTAAAATTTTCTCCTGCAATTTTCCTTTATTGTCTAAATTATCCAAGAAAGTACTCTGAATAGAATGTTCATGGTGCATTAATTAAATATATTTAACTTGTGTATGAGTCTAATGACTAACATAGGGAAATGTTAATTTTTTTTGTAACCACGACTCTTCAGTCATTATTTTTAATAAAATTAGAGTAAAAAGGCCTGAATTTAGCCCGAATTTAGCTTAAATATATGATTTTCTCTAGGAATAACAGAAAATTGAAAGAATCAGCCTATTAAAGACCCAAATTTCTGTATCAGAAAAACCTAACCTGAAGGCTTAATTACATATCATGCAAAGGGTCGTTAGCATTTAGGTGAGTACCTGAAACAAGGCCCCTTCATTAAAGTATGCATTACAAAGGAGATTACATTTTTGTTGAAACTACAACACTTCAAGATCAAAGGCACGCACAAGTTCAATGTTCTGCTCTTGTCCTCTTTGTTTCCTTCTATCTTTAGGTGACTTTTGTTTTTTAAGCTACTTTTCTCTTTGACAATGAAACATGAAAGCCACACTGGCTAACGTTTTGCCAAATAAGCACAAAGCTAACCCCATCTGAAAAAAAAAATGCAGAGCCCATGAATTTTTAAAAGTTCATACATAATATATCATAAAAGTAGGATGAATAATACGGTGTATGGGCTTTAATAAAAAGCTCCTTGACCATTTCTCAGAGATTTTGAGATGTAATCAATACCCGAAAAGGTATATTGGGGACATTGCTAAGATTTACGCTTTTTTGCACAGAGTGACACTATCTGCTTACTCTATCAACTGAGGACACAATATTGAATTTCAGAGAACAGAAGGAAGAAGTATTGTTATCTGCTTCAACAGTGCTTCAATTCGAAATTCAGCTTTATGGCTCATCCCTGACTCTAAAGGCAAAAAGAAGGGTTCCGAATGAGGGGTGCGAGGACAGCACAAAAAACTCACATGAATCTGAGCATCAGCAGTTCGAGACTGCATCAGGCTTCTGTTTCGTTCTACTTCTGAAAGCAAATCCCCAGATGAGAGGTCTAAGATGCGTGAATGGAGTTTCTGGGGGGACAGAAAGGAATAAGCAAAGCATAAGCATTTGTCAAATACGCAGCATATCAGCATTTTTAAAATTCCAAACTCTGCTGTTAAATTTCAAGGGAAATGAAGACCCTGAGGAAAAAGAGGATTTGTTCTAATTTGAAGTGTTGCTCTTTGTGCTTTCTTGGTCCAAGATTTTCTGTCTGCAGAACAGATCATTCTTCATCCAAAACAAACTTTACTTTTTCCTCTAGTCACTGTTTTGCAGCTTATCATTACTTCAGATGCAACAGTGACAAATGAACATGAGTTCCCACCATTATCCATGGAGTTTGACAGGTTTCAGGAAAAAAAGCATAAAAATGAACTACAAAATTAACATTTATAAATCAATCAACATGTTAATGCTGTTTTATTTACGAGCTGTTACACGGTGAGTGAATGATTGTAAAAGTGACCCTATTTTAAAGCAGCATTGATCTGCTGAAGGCCTCCTTTGCAGGCATTTTAACTCAAAGTCATTAATGTCATCTGTTAGGAACAATTAATGTGAATAGAAAATAATTGCATCAGGGAACTAGGGACTCCGAGGATTCTGTGCATTAATATTCACATGCTGTTCGATTATATACACAGTGGTTTTCTCAGCTTTGCTTAGAAGGATGGGTAAGCTTGTGCCTTTTCCTCCATGTTTACCTGTATTCTAATTACTAAGGCTTTCAGTTTGCATTAAGCCTGATTTGTTTTAATTGCGCTTTCAATAAAATCCATGATTTATGTGAATGCCTTGGCTGATGGCTTCAGAAGGAGAAATACCTGCAGTCTTGTCAGTCACTGGACCAACATATCATGTAACACGCAGTATGGATCTGACTCACGATCCACTGAAATCAATGAAGAAGGACTTAAAAAAACCCAACAAACAAAAGGACTTCGGATCAGGCACTTTTCATTCTCCCATTAATTCTCCAGGCTTGGAGAGAGAGACCATATCTACCCCCGCTTCAGCACCAGGGAGCTCAGCTTGGAGAAACAAATGGTCCAGATCCTGCTGTGATGCTTTGCAAGGGAAGGATGCAAACCATGACGACTAATCAAGGCTGCATGCGTGGCAAACCACCATGTCCACCAGGAAAGTCTGGTCAAAGAGGGAAAAAAGGATTTGTAGCTACAAAAGCCTGCCCACACTGGCAGGATAGTTCTCTGCAGGGCCCTGAAATGTCAGTCATTCAGTATCTTATAGCCGGTTATGCCTCAGCCCACTCTCTTGGTACCCACTGCAGAAATTCATCTGTTAGAGAACAAAGCAGGCAGCCATTCCTGCAGCCTTTGTTATATGCATGCTGTGCTTTAGGTATCTATTCCAGATAATCTTGCTTTCTTTTTTTCAAAATCCAACAACTAGTAATTATAAATTTGGGAGTCATTTTATAAGAGTTGCACATTCAAGGTTTCTTCACATTCAGGTTTCTTCAGAAAGTACTCTCTGTTGCAGACAGATTATGGAAAATATTTTCAATGATCAATGCAGAAAATATTTTCAATGATCAATATTCTGTATAAGCATGCCCAGTATATTGTTGAATAGATTTAAAACACTACAAGCACTCAGTATCCCTGATACTTTTAATTATTAATATTAACTACATCCAGGCTATGTGATGCTTATTGCCTGTTATCCAGCATGCATCTCTCAAAGTGTTATTAGTAGAGTTACTAATGTTTGTTCAAGACTCAAAATTCCAGCTGAATTGCATTCCCAGATGCACGATTTTACCGATTTAGTGCACATGTTCTTCTCAACAATAATTACAACTCCACTGTTGAACCACTAGAGAATTGCTTTCAGAACCAGGAGTCACCCACATTAGGAACAAGTGGTGTACTTGTTGTTTGCAGAGGAATGAGCTGTTTTCTCCAGCTAAACCAGCCACATTTTTGCTTCCACAGACATTTCAGGGAAAGTTACTATAGCCAGATCTACGCATCAGAGGTCAGGACTGGGGACACCCAAGACGGATAAACATTTATAGCTGTACATTTATTTTCTCAGAAAAAAAGTATCCTAGAAATAGTGCCATAGGAGTTCTACAGTTGCAAAACTGCCTTCCCTCTTTCCCAGCAAGGCATTTTAGACATTCATTACTTGAATGCGAAAATATATGCATCACAATATGGGAAACTAACTATACTCAATTAATGTCACACAATGGAATTTAGCCTGCTGCTGCTATTGTCCATATCAGACAGGAGAGCAGATATTGGCCAAATTGGAACAGGCGGTAAGCAGAAACAATTTCTGGCCAGTGATAAGAAGCCCAGCAGAGTATGCTGTAAACGGCTTAGACTTACAGGGGTCCCTCCACACTGACTCAGTGACCAGGAGAGATGGGCTGCATATGGGTCATGTTGTGTTCGAATTATTTTGGCCAGCATTAAACTCTGTTAGTCTATAAAACTCCAAGAACAAAGGTGAATCAGCAGACTAAAATGATTACCAAAGGAGGAAAGCGTGTTCTCAAGATGTATAATGTGATTATATTTCTGTATCAAACAGAAGATCATCATGTTGGGAATATTCCTCCCCACACATATGCAAATAAACAGAGACACGGCCAGCATAATGACTAGCATTAACGAACAGCATAACAAAGTTTGAGATCATTAATTAAATATAGTCGCACAGCACTGAAGCAAGTCATCCAATTATGAAAGAAAAATGATATGAACATATTGTTTATTTATTTTTTCCCTCTCCATTTTCTAATTAAAAAATGGGAAAAACTACTATTTGTTAAAAAAACCCAACTCATTAATAATCCATTTAAAATCAAGTAGCAGACTGTGCTAACTGTACATCTTGGTTCTGATTTCTTCTCAGATACACAAAATGTGCTGTGTCCTTTACGGTTATTTTTCAGATGACAGTCACATAACTAGATCAGGGAGTTACTGCTGCCTTGAAAACTCTGCAATACTAAAATCACTGTTGATGCTATCATGATGTGATGCCACAAAAGGTAGACATCACCACAAAATGACTTCCACAGAAGAGATCTCAAGCAGTTTACATGAACATTTAAATATGAAACTGAGGAGTTACAACTATAAATCTAAGTCAACTAACCCATCTGCTGGTGCCACATATAATGCCCATTTGCTGGTTCCCCATTAGTTCTTTTCTAGGGAAACTGAGCAATACAGGGCCTCTCTGAAGGCAGGAAACCATCAGGAACACTGGACTGGAGAACTGGAAAACCCTTATGGAAGTGAATACAACATGGGCTGTGCCAAGCTGCTTGGAAACTACCCCATACTGAGTTCTGCAGGGGCAGGTGCAGACTAAAACCAGTGTTGATAGCGTCTTAGCTAGACTGGAGCCATGCCCCTGCAGAATGTGGGTGCTCAAAGGCAGACAGGCCAAGGCAGAGCAGAAAGGGCCTCTCTGTGGCTGCCTGTGGCCAGCAGCAGCAAAGTTCCTCCTTCACCTCTGAGACTGACACAGAAAAGGCCATGCTCTTTGTGGCTCAATGTCAAGATTAACTGTGTAACCCACATAAAAAATAAAAACAAAGTAATTGATAATTTAGGTGGAAACCTATAATATCAAGTGCAATTGGAAATACAATTATCTGGCAGGAAGGTAACCAATCCATCAAATAGGCCAGTTCCCCCTCCCCCCCACAGCAGCATCCTTATTAAGGCTTTCTAGGAAGACAAAAGAAGGCTACTACCTGCTGGCATGAGGCAGTATTAGAGAGAGATTCCCTTTACTATTGTGTCCCTTGACTGTATCTCTGCAGAATATCTATCAGTTCCCATCTCCCTTTTAAAATATCTAGGGGCCTGCAGCATTGCCAGAACAACTGTCAATGAATTATGCCAAAGTGTACACAGCTCTCCAATACTGGATGAGTTAATTGCTATTAAATCAATTGGCTTTGCTTTTCTCACACAAGCCAAAGTCTATCATTCACAAGAAAGAAATTCTCCCCTTCTCTAGGTTCTAAGGCCTCATTTTCAACCTGGTGCTTTGTGCTAAAGCTGTAAATGTTTGTTTGGTGTATGTGGTCTCATCCCATCTTTGCCATTATCTGAGCCATCACAGACCCAAACAGGCTTACTCTGGATTGTTCTATACAGCTTGAGTGTTTCTGGATTGTCAGGGAATACCTTTTCTGCAGCCTCCACATCACTCATTTTTAATAATTGTCTTCAGGAAGAAGCTTCTCCTCAAGTGGGTAACACCACAGCTCCAACTTTACCTCTGTTGAACTATACAGTTATGTCTTAGTAACCACCAAAAACAGGCAAGAAAGAAAAAAAAATGCAACAGGAGAGTGCTGATGTGATGATTTCTTCCTAAGTGTGATAGAGGCTGATGAAAGACAAGAGTTCTTTCTACATGACTTTTTTTCACCATCAGGTGACCTGTCTCACTTTCCTCTTCCCTTGTTCACCTTTAACTGTCATAGCCATCAGAAGCAGAGTGCAGCTAGAGCAGCTATGAATTAATCACATCAAGGATCAGCTTTAATTTCAAAGGACCTATAGAAATAGTACTCTATACTACATTTCCATTACACCACAGAAGACAGCATACCAAAGAAAGGGAAAAAATATGATTATGCACGCAGTTTATGTAGTTTGAGTTTATCTACAAATATAATCTTTCATGAAACTAAATCTTGATTTGTTTTTTAATCTTTACATACATTGCAGAGGGAGTATTCAGCTGGAGAAGAGAGAGTATCTTTCATTTGGTCCATCAGAAGTTACCTAGATAAGAACACACACTACACAAAGTATAATGCGTGAACTTCTCATACACTAAACACTCTGAAATTGAGGAAAAAAATTAAGTATAGTCACAGGGAAAAAAAACCTAAACTACACTTCTGAAAATAGAAATAAATTTTGCCTTTAGACAAATCAGAGTTTGTAATGCATATGCTTTTGACATATGGTAATTCTGCTTTCTAAAGAGAGAACAAGTGGTTGTCAACAGAAAACAGCTAAATATGAAACAGAAGTGAAAGCTACAAAAAGATGCTTCCATTTTATTTAATTCTAATAATCACTAACATAGGAAATGTATTTGCTGTTGTACACTGTGCACACACAGCAATGCCTGATGTTTTATTGGATATAATTGATGCCATGAAAATAAAATTATAATAATACTTTCAGCTCTTGGAAGTTCTACATTTAATAGGAAATTCAAAATTATGTTCTACTTTCATACTGCTCACTTCCTATGAACAGAACTTCATGGCCATTACTGTAACTTTGTAGTGAAAGAAAATTATTCTTCCCATTTTCACAGTTTATAATAGCAACAGCAATTATCATACTGAGCACTTTCCACTGGTTAACCAGCTAGGTTAGGAACTTGCCTTCATCTTTCCAGCTGCTTATTGCATGTGAAGAAAGGCAGTTTCCCAGCAGAGTTCCTTTAGCATGCTATGTGCCATCCCAGATTCCTTTTCATACTATATCCTTTAGGGTAATTTCAAGGACATTTCACTGTGGAAATGGCTGTGCATTTTCCTTTCTAATTCTCTAATAATTTGCTTTACAGTCATCAATTATCATAACAGCATGAGGTTACTTCTGACTGTGGCTACTTCTTATAAATATTTTATACTAACATGTAGTCCAGCATTATGGTGGTTCAGCTGCAGAACCATTCCTGCACTTTTTAGCAGTGCCTTCACATGAAATGAAGTCCCCTATGCACAATCATATTTCTGTATTACTACCCAGAACAAAACAGTCAATAACATGATTTTTTTGGGGGGTGCCAGTTCTGGGAATAAAACATGGTCTTATCTCAGAAGCTACATAGGAACATCCATATAGGTGTATGTCTCTCCAGATTTTCACAAGTGTATTAAAAAGAGACCAAGCTTTAAAGGATGAGAAAGTAAAACAACAACTGCTATTCCTAGGGGGGAAAATCCCCAAGTACAAAATTTTCAAAGGAAGAAAGACTAGTTCAGATACTAACTTTCCTTGCTCTCAGCACTGTGTTCTGAGTCCATGTTCATTTTCACTGGCAGCAATGTGACAGCTGAACAATTCTTCTGGGTTTATATCTTTTGTTTGTAAGATGTGTTACATGTTTGTATGTTTGACTCTAAGAGACTATTTTGCACCAAATATTTAGACTTATGTTTTCACTTGTACAATAATAACCATGACCAATGAATCATTTGTGCATTTCTTTAAACAACAAAATTTTGCATGAAGCAGTCAGGGAAAACAAAATGGCAAAGTATCAATGAAGAATAGAAGCACAGAGAGGTTCACTCTGGCTCTAGTCTTTTGCTGCAGAACATGCCATAGATAAAGTGAACAAAGCTCTGTAATATGGATAAAAGGAGTCGGTCACAGGAGACACCTAGGAGAACATGTGATATGCAGTCAACTTGTCAAGTTACTCATTTCTCCTACTGTTATAATCTTTGACCATTATATGCTTCTTAGACCTCTAGAAGCTAGTAACACACCTCTGTGCAGGCAAAACCATGTACCTTCTGACTGAAAGCTAATGCATCATATGTGATGGTTTGGGAGCTCCCCGCCCCCCACACTTGTAAAATGACCCAGACTAGACCTCAGCAGTCTGGAAGTTAAGAGATGAAGCTCTATTTACAGCCCAGCACAATATACAAGCAAATATATACAGTATATA
>VWYK01129965.1:3707-17417 GCA_013399775.1 Semnornis frantzii | reverse complement strand
TTGGGTAGGGGGAACAATTTCTCCCAGATGAGAGCTGTATACTTCCCCTAGCAGTTTTTGCTATCTGGTTCTCAGAAAGAATCATGTCATATTCTCAAACAAAAGGCACATGTAGCCCTACCATCATTAGAGAAGCTCGTGGTGACTCCCAACGATCTTTGAGGGAACTTTGCTCAGGTTGGCACAGTAGCAGCAAGGCCTGGTGGCAAGAGGTGCAAACCTGGTCTTCCTTTTTTAATCCTAAACATGTGATCCCAGCAGAAAGCACTGTGGGTTGAGTTACGTCAGGGTGAAAATGTAATTATGATAAATCCCACTTCTTCATGGTACCATCATAGCTGCAGGTAAAGAGAATGGGTCAGATACCAAAATTAACGATTACTGAACTCCTTTCAGTGTTATTAAAATCTCTCTCTCCCTTGCCTGACACAGGCTGTCTGCTGTCTTCTGCTTGTACAAGAGACGAGCTGCAGCCAGCATTGCTGTTTGTACAGTCACTCCCATTCAGATCCCACAGCACTGCAAAAAAGGTTTTTACTTATGAGCACACACAGTACAAAGAAAAGCTGCCGTACAAAACAAGAAGAGGCAGGACGCAATGAACCAAGCAGCCAGCCTTGTACTTGCTATCATGTTTTAGCTCCCTGCTCTCTACTAGAGAATGAGGTTATGTATTATGTACCAGTCTGCTGTGGCTGAGCACTGTCAACCTCATTTATCTAGCCCCTCTGCTTTCTGATTGCAGAGGCTGTATGTGTGTGCCCTATAATACAATGAAGTCCTGGTCTCAGGTGTGAGGTGTAGGTGATATTGCAATAAACTTAATAGGGAATTCGTATTTTGTGATGTCCTTCATCTTTTTACAAGGGCATCAGGCACCCTGAGGTTGGCCAGTCAGGATTATTTCTTTTTGACTGGCAGGCTTCAAATAATGTCTCATCTGATTAAATCATAGAACCATGGAAGACTCAACTCCTTTTGTAGTCAGTCTGAAGGTGTCAGTGGATTCAGTGGGGCCACCTGTAAGCACTTCTTTATTGTGACAAACTTAGAGAGACAAGTGGCTTTCCAAACATTTTTTTTTTTCAGGGTGCCTGCTGCATGCAATCTGTCTTTTTGGCATCTACAAGCCTCATGAGCTGCATGTCTTCCCAGCATCTGCTACTTGGCTATTGTCTTGTTTAGAAAAGGGGTTTTGGAACTTGAATGTCAACAGGTGTGGCGGAGCGTACGAAGGCACGCAGTACAGAGACACAACTAATGGTAATATTCTCACTTAAATTTTTCCCACTTAACAACTACAGGTTAAAAAAATAGGTGGATACAGAAACATGTGACTTTTAAGAAAGTCTTCTAATTAATACAGCTTCTAATGAATGAAGTCTTACACTCTGTGTCAGTCATAAGTTATCCTTACTAATACACTTCTTGCTGCTTTCTGCAAGTAATAACTGCAAGCCTGGAATCAAACTGACCTGTCAAGCTCTTTGCACACAGAATTTCTGGTATAGGGGCAAGGGTCTGACCAATATCTAACCTACATAAGCAGCACCCTAACAGATGGGATCGGAGAGCTGACAGCCAAAATATCCATTCTGTTCGTCAACTGTGGGCACAAGGCATAGCCAGCCTAGCCAGATTTTGCATATTCAGTTAGCATGCCTATGGCAAAGGTGTTATACAAGGAGATTTGTGAATAGTTTAGAACTCTAAGTCTCAAGTATCACCAGGAATGATTTCTATCTGAAATAGGAGAGAGTATTTCTATATTGTTAAAGTGCTCCTCAGTAAATTTTTCTGCTGAATGGCATTCTACAAAGAGACAAAATTTTTGTCTCATGTGTGTTTCACTGGTGAAGAGCTAGCAGAAGATCAGGGAGAAGGACATATGGCAACAACAAATGCACTCTCTACCTTTCCCTCTTGTTTCTCCTTAGAGACAAAAAGTAAAAGAAAATGCATGGCTTGTACTTCATCACATATAGTTGCATAGATTGAGGGGAAAGAATATCACATGGTGTCCTCTTGGTGTCCTCTTCATACTTCTCAAAACAAATCCAACCAAAGTATAAAGAAATAAGATGTCCTTAACCTAAAGAACATGACCCAAGAATCTTAGGCTTGTCTTTAAGTATCTATAACTCCCTGCTCTGTGAAGCTTTATTAGCCTAAATAAGGGAAACATATCTATCTGAAGACAAAAGATGGAGAGAAGCAAGGCAGGAAAACACCTGTATTTTTAAGACTATTCACAGGAGATTGATTCTTCTCAGTGCCTTATCATCAGATTTCCTGTCACTAGCTACTCAGAAGCTAATTGCTACACTCGAGAGTCACAGCAAACACTCTGGATCATATTTGTGTGTACTTGTTTGTGCAAGCACAGGTAAGGCAAAGGGAAGAACGCAATGTTAGGAATGCCACCGTTGTAATTCCACCATCCTTTCTGCACATTGAGATTTTCCTGTCTTCTGGGTACTGCCCGTTTATCTTGTAACTGTGTCCTTGTCCCTCCTTGTTCTCTTAATCCAGGCAGTGCAGTAAGGTTAATGCAGAGGCTATGCATAGAATCTTTTTGCATTACACCCAAAAGGTTCACCAAAACAGATCTGTGTAAGAAAATTTGGGATGAATTCACAAAGCCTCCTGTAAATGCCTAAGGAGTTTGTGCCCTATAAATATTTAAACCAAATAACTCCCAATACATAAACACACACACTTCCTGCTGGCAAACCCAGGCACATCAGCAGAGGTGGAGGGAAGGCAGTTATCTTCCCTCAGATGTTGCTTAGCATATCCCTAGATGCAATGAAACTTTTTGTGTTAATTCTTCCTTTTCACTTATCCTTTTCATCATCATACAGCATTTAAAAAACGCAGGAGATGTAATCCAGCTCCTAATCTTACCTGATGGGAGCTGCGTCTAATTAAAAACTCATCAGTGTAAAAATATGTTTTGTTCACAGCCAAAGTGAAAAAAAAAGAAATTCAACCACCCTTAAAAATTCCATCCTGCAGTTTTGCTACTTTTATTTCTTGTGCATAAGCTGTGCAATTAGACAGTGCTTTACCTCAATTAAACCACATCACCGCACGCTTTCAACAAGCCCCCAGCACAGGAAGGACATGGAAGTGTTGGAGAGGGTCCAGAAGAGGGCCACAAAGATGATCAGAGGGCTGGAGCAGCTCTGCTATGAGGACAGGCTACAAGAGTTGGGGCTCTGCAGCCTGGAGAAGAGAAGGTTTCCAGGAGACCTTAGAGTAGCCTTGCAGTATCTGAAGGGGGCTGCAGGAAGGCTGGGGAGGGACTATTGACAAGGTCTTGGAATGACAAGACAAGGGGTAATGGGTTTAAAGTGGCAGAGGGAAGATTTAGACTGGATGTTAGGAGGAAGTTGTTTGCAGTGAGGGTGGTGAGACACAGGCACAGGCTGCCCAGGGAGGTTGTGGCTGCTCCCTCCCTGGAGGTGTTGAAGGCCAGGTTGGATGCGACCTTGAGTGACCTATACTAGTGGGAGGTGTCCCTGCCTATGGCAGGGGGTTGGAACTGGATGATCCTTGAGGTCCCTTCCAACCTTACCATCCTATGATTCTATGATCTAAGTCTTGTTTACACTAAAGAGTTTGGAAAGGGGAAAGCTGCTTCCTAGCACAGGAGTTAGCTCCTCCACTACTGAAAAGTATCAACTCGGGGGCAACAAAGTAGCTCCCAACAGGTCAATGTAGTATCCCACAGCAGCATAGAATGGATAATGATAATAAAAAGGTAAGAAATCCTGCCTACAAAGGAAATTCTACACAGGCAGAATGGTTTTGTACACTGAGCAGAGTGGCACCAGTTTCTCCTTGGTGGAACAGCACAGCTGGGTTATAAAGGTCTCCAAGTGATTAGGCCTACATTTGTGTGTCTCAGCTGTGCAAGTGCTCCCTCTGATCCTGCGGCTGAACAACTGCCGGCTGGGTTCAGGGAGTGAACGCATTCAGCAAGGGCTGCCATCATGTCTGGGCTGCTCTGAATGCTCTGCTTGGTAGCTGAATTGTGGCTCTGCTCTCTGGTCTCACACCAGCTCTGACAGGACACGGGACAGCAGACACAGAGAACAAATTGCAGCATCATGAAGTGTGGTGCTGTCCCAGAGCTCCAGGAGATGTTTCTCTGTCCTCTTCCAAGATCTACCAGGTGGGAGTGAAGTCTCAGAATGCGTGCAGAGTGTTGCCTTTGTGATTTTTTAACTTAAACCCACTGCAAAGCTCAAGTACAAACGTTGTTTACTTTCCAGTGTTTGTTTGCATTGCTGCATTTCTACCATTCCTACTTCGAGAGCAGCCTTCCTCTCCCTGCCTTCCAGAACAATGCCTTGCAGGGAAGGGCTTATTAATGCATGTGGGAGAGCTCCTGCTGCCTTTGCGTGGGAAAGAGTGCCGACTGCATGTGGAGATAGAGTCAGGTTGTATTTCCTCCTTTCTAAGTTCAAGTAAACTTCTTTCATTTATTTGGTAATGTGGAATTAACATTGCATTTAAAATAGGTCCTGTCCCTGTGAACCCAGCTTAGCAGGAACTCCTTGAGTTTTAAAGTCTTTAACCCTTGTGAGTGTGGAGAATCTTTGCTACTCTTGAGTTTCTGTAGCAGCAGAGAACAGCATAATAACTTAAGGTGGGTCAGGTAACCCAGGTGACTACAAAGACAGCTGTACAGACCTATGCATGACATTATATGACTGCCCTCATGGGTGTGAGAAGGTTTTAATTTTCTGTTTCTGTCATTTGCCTTGCATGCTTTGTGTTCTCCAGAGCATGATCTTTCTTTTCAAGCAGGTCTGGATTACCTTATTTTGGGACACTTTTTGACATCTAGCTGTGCCTGACAGCATTCAAGAGTTGTCCAGTACACTGTAAGGGAGCATGCCAGCTAGTGATTTTGGAAGCCAGTCACAGGGAACTGTGTTTACTTTCTTTTAAATATCTTTAAAGTTAGTTAACTAAACTACCTGGTGAGACCCCACCTGGAATGGTTGCATGCAGTTCTGGGTTCCCCAGTTCAAGAGGGACAGGCATCTACTTGAGAGAGTCCAATGAAAGGCTACAAGAATGCTGAAGGGACTGGAGCACTGCCTGATGAGGAAAGGCTGAGAGCCTTGGGGCTGCTTAGTATGAAGAGAAGGTTGAGAGGGGATCTGAGCAATGTCTATCAATAGCTGAGGGCTGAGAGTCAGGAAGGAAGGCACAGGGACAGCCTCTGCTCACTTGCGCCCTGGCATAGGGCAAGGGGCAAGGGATGGAAACTGCAGCACAGGAAGTTCTACTTCAGCATGAGGAAGAACTTGTTGAGTGTAAGAGTGAGAGAGCCCTGGCACGGGCTGCCCAGAAAGGTTGTGCAGCCTCCTCCTCTGGAGCCTTTCCAGTCCTGTCTGGATGTGCCCCTGTGCAGCCTGCAGAAGATTCTCTGGTCCTGCTGTGGCAGCGGGGTTGGACTTGGAGATCTCCAGAGGTCCCTTCCAACCCCTAACATCCTGTGATTTAAAGCATGCATCAGCTGAGCTTCTGCTGGTGAAGTACAACCACTATGCAGCATATACTTACCTATTCATTTAAAACCCAAGCAAACAGAAAGCAAAACAGGCTTGCCACCGGACTTCATCACTGTCACTGCATCACTGAACATCTGGAAGCTTGACTTGCCATCTATATCTGTATAACATGTGCTGCAACCAGGACTCAGGGGTGGCTGCTTGAGGCATCATCATAATAGACAATGTGGTGAATTAAGTTCTGCTGGTCTCCAGAATACTATGGTATGCTTGTTGCACACTCCACCAGATTCCTAAGGTGTACGACTGCCCAGCCTGTGTCTTCCCTTTCAGTGATGCGCTAAGCTATTTAAGGTGCACAAAATCCAAATCAGATCATTACATATGTATGTGTAGTGAAGCTAGGAAACTTTCAAGAGACATAGAAGTGGTCCAGCCAGAAGCACTGACAAAACTCAAGTGTGACATCAGATCCTACCCAAGGAACACAGGAAAAGAGAATGAAGATTTGTTTCTCTGTGTAATTGGTAAACAAAGCACTACTTCGGGTGAGATTTTGAATCAGTGGTTCTTCTGATGAGCAGCTTAGCCAGCAAGAAGTACCAGTCTGAAGAACATAATTTCTGTCATTAGAACTATACCAGTACTGCTCTGAGCACCTGCTAAGCCTCGGCTGTGCCATCTTTGAAAGCCTCCCGAGCAGGAAAAGAGCATTGCTAGACACCCTTGAACTGGTGTTCCCACCATGCATCTTTCATCTTTTTAATCTCAATTTCTTCCATCTCCCCTTTACCTCCGTTTTGACTACCTGCTCAAGTGAAGCCCTTGTGGTACAGTTATAGCTCTGTACTGAATGAAGCCATTAAGAGCCACATCCTAAATAGCACATGTAAGAGTTACCAGGTTACTTTGTTATGGTGAGCTTCAGGTTTTCACTGTCCTCACTGATCAGGAGATTGGAGAAGTGTGAGAAATAGTTACACTTACTGAGAAATAGTTACACTTACTGACTCCAGTTGCTGTGTGACTGTGAACATTTGCTTTCAGGAAGCTGAGGTTGGAGTTAAACGGCAACAATCTAGATTATCTCAGCAAATCTGTTTTTCCCCCCTCAAACCACTGTTTCATTCTACTTAAGACTAAACATTTGCTTTCTATTCCACTAAATAAAGCAAACTCCCTAACTAAATGTTTAAGGAAAGGCTGAGTGAAAGCCCTAACACTCTGTTTTTCAGTGACTTCAATGTCTTTCTTCATTTTCCTGACCCATTAATGAAAGTTAAAAGATTTTTAATGGTGCTTTTTGCTATGGGACTTGAGCAAAGTCTGTACTCACACCGTTAGCCTTGCTTCAGCATACAGTGACAGGGTCGTGCTAATGCCTTTGGCTCTTCAGGCCAATTTATTCCGTTTAAATTAACACACCATCGATGAGTCCTTGGCCTCTCTGCTAAGGTGGTCAGCAAGGTTGCCAGTTGTGATGATGGCATTTGCAAGATGAAACCTTGCCTGCTGTGAGCTGCTGGGATGAAAAGAGACTGTTAGACTCTGAAATCCGCTGTTGAATAGAAGCACAATGATGTTTTGAGAATGAGCATGCAGCAAGCTTCCAATTTGTCTTAATTTCTATGGTAACTTATTTCTTCAACTACGCCCTGAAGCATGCAGTGAAGTTTGTCTTGCTACACTTTACAGAGTTCACAGAAGGGCTTCTCCTTGCACAGTCTATGTGGTCTGAAGACTTAATCTATTTGTATTTCACACTTCTATCTTCTTTAAAAAAATATTTGTAGAGCAGCCACATAGTTCTTGCCCCTATCCACATTTGAATCCCCTTCTCTTCTCTATTACCACAGATGTGGAAATGAAGAGAACTTCCTGCTTTTTTTCCCTTCCCAAAGGATGAACCCATGGAGTCTTCCTGGCTCTATCAGTCACCACACTGAGGTGCAGGATTCTGCACATTGCCTCACTTTTCTGACATGGGGGGTTTATTCTACCTTGTGAGGCTTAGCCTTCAGAAGCAGGTGATGCACTATCATATGCTCAGCTAACGGAAGCAGTGAAGTTAAAGGCAGTAGAATAAATTACCACAAGGATGAGCGTTTCCCTTATGATGAGAGACCTATGGCTATTTAGTCTTGAGAAGAGAAGGCTGAGAGGGAATCTGATAAATGGCTATCAATATCTGAGGGGTGTGTGTCAAGTGGAGGGGGCCAAGCTCTTTTTGGTGGTGCATAGCAATAAGACAAGGAGCAATGGATACAAACTGGAAGAGAGAAGGTTTCACCTCAACATGGGGAGAAACTTCTTTACAGGGAGGGTGACAGAGCACTGTAACAGGCTGCCCAGGGGAGTTGTGGAGTCTCCTTTTCTGGAGACTTTCAAAACCTTCCTGGGTGCATTCCTGTGCAGACTACCCCAGGTGATCCTGCTTTTGGCAGGGGGGTTGGACTGGATGATCTCTGGAGGTCCCATCCAGCCTCTAACATTCCGTGATTTTCTGTGAATTGAAGCAGATTCTGTTCCAATAGGGTAACATCTATCCTGACAGTTGTATAGAAAGGCAGGCAGAGGCTAGCCTAGACAAGACTTTTGCCTCCCCCACCCCGAGAACAGGTTTTTGCACAAGGTCTCTCCATATATATATTTTTTTTTTTAATTTAAAAGTAACAACAGGTATTAGCAATTACATACACAGAGCCCACCTCTGCTTTGAGCTCAGTGCAGCCATTTATACCTATATGAAGCAGCTACAGAAAAGCACCAGAGAGAGAGGCAGAACCCTGCACCTGCATGCTGAAAGGGAGAGAGAGCTTTACCATGCTCTGTTGCATAGATGTTGTATGATCCATCAAAGAACTGGAAGGAGGAGCATTGCCAGTGCATGGAACTGAGGAGGGTGGAAGGAAAAGCAATGGAAACATTTGGTGGTTACAAAGAAGCACTTTAATGTCTTACTGCTTCAGTGACAGAACAGAGTGTGATGAGGTTAGAGGGGGAAGGGTGTGCAATATGCAGACAGCAGTGAAAGTAGCAGTAGGACAGGATGGAAACTGCTGTAAGTAGATACAAAGCAGAAAGTTCGAATGTTTTTTTTTTTCCTCTCTAAAAGAAGAGAGATTTCACACATACTTATTAGGACACCCTTCATTGCAGTATCCATAGGAAGTGTAAAATTAACCATTTCTTGTTTCTCTTGTGGATGATTTTAAACACTGAGCAAGCAGTAGCTACATGTGCTGTGGGCAAAACAATGCTAAACACCAAATTTTCACAGCAAGACAAAGGTTTTGCTTCTACTCTTTGCTGACAAAGTCTTGCTATGCAAGAAGTGAGACAATGGAAGATTCAGGTTAGAAGACGCAACACGGAGGCAGTGGTTCTGCTGCTGTTATTCCTGCACTTCTCAGAGTAATATTCCTGCTCTTGCTGAATATCTTGCCAATTCACTTTGATTTCCAGTGGTGTAAGTCCATTTTGCAGGGGTAGGTGGCAGAAGTCATGGTCATTTTCAGCAGCCTATATAAAGGCAAGCTTGCCTTCTTCACTGGGGCAGTGGTTACCTGACACTATGCAAAGCTGAGAAGTTAGACCAAATCAAAGATGGCAGGAGTTTTGAACAAGGCAGCAGTGGTCCTGAGCTCCGCTGAGTCTAAATGATTGCTTGATCCTGCAGGACATGCCTGGCTGCATCACTTGAAGAAGATGAAACTGATGGAAGAAGATGAACTGGTAGAAAGACCAGCTGTGATCAGCTGGATCTCAGAAATGACCCACTGAGCAGAGCTAGAAATTCCCCTGCATCACCACTCAGACTGTTTTTTGAATTGCAGAGGTTGCTAACAATGTATAAGGAATAGTGGATAAAGAGAGACAAGAGGGAAATAGATGTATTTAAAATAGTTGTTTTTATTTTTGTTTTCTGATTACTGAGAAAGTTGGTTGGAAAGGATCAGCATTTTTATTTCAAAATATACTGAGATAAAAAGGAAAATATATTTCTAATAAAATAATCATCATCATCAAAAGGGGACTATATCTTCTTTTTTCCATGCTTAATTTCAAAGCAGAATTAATTGCCACTTGCTTCTTTGTCTGAGAAGAGGAAAGCTTCTGATCAGAAATAAGATTGCAAGGAACACATGGAAGAAGGAGTGGGTTGGAGTCCTAGGGACTTGGGCAGAAAGATCAGCCACTTTTGGAGCAGTGGTGGTAGCAAATTGTTGAATCCATCCACTGAGGCAAGGAACCAATGGGCTTCACATTGGCTATCAGGACTGCATACTGCCTGTGACATGCTGTCCAAGGTTACAAAGCTAACATACCCAAAATGAGGGCAATCACTGCAGCATCTGATGTGTTCAATGTATTTTTTTTTTTTTTGGATGTGTGTAACTTCTTGGTTTGACACCTGTACAGCAGGACTTCATTCCCGTGCAATGATTGCTTCTGACTCAGTAGGCACTACAAATAATCAATGCTCCTTGATTCCCCCCACCCAGCCTTTTTCCAGGAAATCAGTTAGCTACATTTAGATTTGGACCAGATCAAAAGCGGCCAATTCTGTTTTTATCTCTGAAGCCGTTTAGTAGCTTTTCTCCTCTGCCACTCTTTCCCCTCATTTTGAGAAGGTAATGATCCACTTTTTTTTTTTTTTTTTTTAATGGGTTTGTAAGAAACTACTCCCACCACATGATTAGCTAGCTTTAAGTTGCTCTGAAAGGTGTTGGATTCACAAAGAGAGAAAACAGCCTTAAAGGCAGCTCTGAGAGGAGCAAAAACAGTCAGGAGACTTTGTTGTCCTGCAGTCTATCAGAGTTCGTATATTTTAAGCATCCAGGGTCTAGGAAGGAGGGATCTCTGCTGAAGTTCTTTAGGCATTACAAAACATGCTGGAGGTATTTCAGTTCTGCCTTGCACCATGCTTACACACAGATCACACACAGCTCCTGCACAGCTGGGTGAAGACACCACTCTGACCAAATGCGCTTGATCACTTGTCTCTAGATTAAATTCATAGCACACACCAAAACACATGAAGGCTGCAATTGCTGTAAACTACTGCACTTACGTACTTTAAAGCTCTGCTGATTACTGTAGATGTTAATTTGGCTCTTGATTGCCAGCCTGCATGTTGTAGACAACCTGTAGGAACAAAATGAGCTCTCTGGGAAGCAACAGATTTCAGGGAGGAGAAAGCTTTGAATAAAGAATTTCTCATGGTCAGAGAAAGAACAAGCAGAACGAGTAGAAGGGAGATCTAGGAACAAGGATCTGATGATTCCTCTCAGCTTGCCTTTGTTAGTGCAGACCAAGATGCAAACACAACATGGCTGCTCTCAGCCCTATGGGCTGCACCTTTGTTTCTGCCTCCAGCAGTACAGGCAGCTAAAGCTGAAAGGGTATAAGTTCTTTACAGATAAGCAAAAGCCACAGTTGTGTCAAGGGTTAGCACAGCCATACCTCTAAGAGGAACATGTACAGCTGCTTTTTAAAGCTTTATTCAGGAGTTTACCTTGGAAACTGCAATGCTTCAGCCTGTGCTCCTCAGCAAAGACCTGGAAGAGCTGCTCAGTGAGGAAAGTGCCAGCTATCAGCAACCTTATTATGTAGCAGAGGAAATAAGTCAACCATTAGCATATTGCCATACTGAGCAAAATGCAGTGGGACTGCTGAGGGTTTAGGTGAGGCACTCACAGACAACAGGTGATGTCAAAACATCTTTTTGTCCAAAAGGAAGTGCAGTGCTCCCAATTTTCCCAAAGCCAGAGCCACTGGTTAAACACTCCTGTGGATGACTTTGTGTGGAGTTGGTGTAATGCTGTGATACCCAATGGATAGCATAAGTGGGATCAGTGGAGTTAAGAAGTACTGCATTGAGACTTTCAGAATGGGGAAGTCCATAGAGATGCTTCAGACATCTGTGATTGGAACACACAAAGACCAAACTCACAAATTTAGGGTCAACTCACAAATTTCACATTACGAGTAACAGACATGTGTTTATCAGGGACTGAATATGTCAACATTAGTCACATTTTCCTATTTTAACTGATTCTTGCATTTTTCTTCCTAGGAAAGATCATAGGTATTTCAGGTACAGAAGACTTGATACCTGCATAGGTACCATAGTCTTATTTCACAGAATTACAGAATCGTCAGGACTGGAAGGGACCTCAAAGATCATCTAGTTCCAATCCCCTTGCCATGGGCAGGGACACCTCACACCAGATCAGGGTGCTCAGAGCCAAATCCAGCCTGGCCTTAAAGAACTCCAGGGATAAGGCTTCTACCACCTCCCTGGGCAACCTGTTCCAGCCTCTCACCACCCTCATGCTGAAGAACTTCTTCCTAACATCCAATCTTAATCTACCCACTTCTAGTTTTGTTCCATTCCCCCCAGTCCTATCACTACCCAACATCCTGAAAAGTCCCTCAACAGCTTTCCTGTAGGCCCATTTAAGATACTGAAAGGCCACAAAAAGATTTCCTCAGAACCTTCTTCTCTTCAGACTGAACAACCCCAACTTTCTCTGTCTCATAGGAGAGGAGCTCTAGCCCTCTGATCATCCTTGTGGCCCTTCTTTGGACAGGTTCCAGCACATCGAAAGAAAGGCCCTAAGGATGGTCAGAGAGCTGTTCTCTTATTCACAATTAATTTTTCTCCCCCACAGCTGTGCTTCAGGTGCTACCTCTGCTTACAAAGCTTCAGTCCTTTTCAGGCTACCAGTACAAGGAGCTCAAGCGAACTAAACTATGACCCTAACAGCCAGCAGAAGCCCTGATCAAGTTTGCAGCAAGTGCTGGCACATACAGATCACACTCTTTTTCAAGACAGTTTATAAATTACTAAAATATTAAGAACACATGAAATATTACAATGCTATATAAATTAGCAAAGAAAAAAAACCCCACACAGTTATTTACCATAAAACCCCTTAAAGGAGATTCTAAGTATTTTTATTCTAAGTAGTTTATTAATAAAGGTTCCAACCCACAACTGACAAACACTCTGGGGAAACAAAACAATTTAATCAAGCCCTTTCGTTTATAAGAATCAAACCAAACAATGTGTTTCATCTGGGGCTTAGGTGGAAGGGAATGGTAGCATTTGCTAAAAGGCTGCTAGAGGATATCCACCCACCCCTGCCATAGGTATTGCAACTGGGAGAAGCCCAGGTGGCTCAAACAATGCTTCTCAATCTTGTCTTAATAGAGTGACTACCTTTTCCTGAGCTGATGCTGGTGTTTCCAAGCAGATTGATTGCATTCAGTCAAGGTAATGGTGTTCATTCTGCAGCACCTCCTTGCCCTGCAGGGCATTCTCTTTTCTGCAGTCCATTGAAGCTGCTGCATGGATAAGACACATCCCGTTGGCTCGGCATTTATCTGGCAAGCTTACCTATCCACAAGCATGTCAACACCTCTTTGGATATCAGTGGGAGTATAAATGTTAGTTTATGCTAATAAGTAATACAATGAAAAAACAAAGAAAAGGTCAGAAACTGTAGTTTTATATTAAGTGTAATTTCCCAAGACAAAATAAATCCAATTGACTGCACATGCCTACAGTTTTCCAAGAGATACATTTATAGCTGTGAATATGTACTTTGGCTAACCCTGTTGTAAGCACAGAGAAGGGAGAAAGGTGTTTTTTTCACTTTTAAAGAAAAAGAGGGAGGTTAATTGGTTCTGCTAGCTGAAGGGCTATATGCCATGCAGAGGGAGCATGCATTGAATAGAACAGCTACAGAGACAAATGAGCATGATGAAAATATTCACCCAATGCCTTGGGATAGAGAGAAAAAAAGACCAAGACACAAATAAAATAAAATAAAATAAAGTAAAATAAAATAAAACAACATAACACAAAAATAATTAAATAACATAAAAGTAATAAAATAAAACTAATAAAATAAAATAAATCAACTCTCTTGCTGCATTAGGCACAGTGTTACTAGCCAGCATCTCATGCAAATAATGTTTGCATACAAGGGTAGAGAATATATTGTTTCTGTGCTGTAATTGCTAGAAGAGGTGGTCACACCAAGATTAAAGTACCACTCAGCTATTGCCACCATATTTACCCTTTCCAGCTGTTATGGGGGGGTAATTAATTAATGCAATATGATATTTAAAAATATTAACAGTTTATTAATATTAAATATTCAGAACT
>VWYK01129959.1:3280-14792 GCA_013399775.1 Semnornis frantzii | reverse complement strand
CTTGGAACCCCTCAACAGGACAAGTGGAGCTGTTTGTCAGGGTTCTGCTTTCCTGACTGCCAGGAGCTGCTGCGGCTGCTGCATGGCTACATCATGGCTGCTGCATGGCTGCAGCAGTTCGTTTGCAGCCCTGCGGTGGCTCAGCCCTTCGGGACAGCCCGGTGACCACCAGACACTCCCCTCCCAGCGCTTGTGTAGCCAGGAGCAAACCGAAGGCTGCTCTGCGAGGAGAAGGAGCCGAAAGCAGCATCCCAGCCGCTGCATCTGTGTTCGGAAACCAAGCACATCCTGGGGAGCAGCGGAAAGCGCAGCTCAGAGCTGCCCTGGGCACTGCGCGCTGCCAGCAGCGCCCAGCACACGAACTCCCAGCGGGCATGCCGGGCTCAGGGCTGCCCGCTGGTGAGGCTTGGCAGGAGGCTGAAGGGCTCCCGGCGGTTCCCGAGTGGGTGGCTCAGGTCGGGCAGCCGCAGCTCGCTGTGCCTCTGCGGGGCTGGCACTAGAGGCCACCCCACGCCTGCGGAACGAGCTCCCGGCGCGGCTCCAGCTGCGCTCCGCTGCATCCCTGCTGGAACCTGCGGGTGGGTGATGGAATTCCCGGGTCACACAAGGAGATGTTACAGAGCCTCTCCTTTTCTGCTTCTCCAGCCAGAAGGAGACCTTTTTCCTGGGGGAACTCTCGTGGCTCCCAGCAATGTTTCTCTTCCCAGCCACAAGCTGGCACTGCGAGGCCCTGGTGAATGGCAGTGAGTTCGTAGCGGTGGCATCAGGGGTTGTCTGGCTTTGAGCACCTCCAAAGCTGCACTTTGGGAGGCAGGAGTGTCCATGATCCCCTGGAATGCTACCCGAGCCCCTTTCCTGTGTCACTGATGCCTGTAGGGAGCAGTAAACTCTGGGTGGCAAAGAGAAGGTTGCAGGGGTTTGCTGCAGCCCTTGCCCTGCTCAGCTGTGATGCTGTCTCCAGCTCCACTCACCAGATGCTTACTTGCTGGTTGAGAATAGTCTGTGGTGGGATTTACTCAGCTGAGCCTGGGCACTGAGATGGCTCCTATGAAGTCACAGATTCATGGAATGGTTTGGGTTGGAAGGGATCTTAAAACTCATCAGGCTCCAAGCCCCTGCCATGTGCAGGGACACCTCCCACCAGCACAGGTGGCTCAAGGCCTCATCCAATCTGGCCTTGAACACCTCCAGGGAGGGGACATCCACAGCCTCCCTGGGCAACCTGTGCCAGTGCTCCCCACCCTCACTGTGCTCTCTTGCTTCCCTCTGGGATTTCAGTGGGATGTGTTGACAGGCTTGGACTCTATTCCTCACAGGCCTCAATGCTTCCTGACCTCCCTTCCAACACTGCTCAGCCTCTGCCCCAGCCCTGGGCTAAACCACAGAGCCACAGACTGCATGGGGTTGGAGAGATCCTCAGAGGTCATCTTGTCCAATCCAGCCAGCAGGGACAGCTCCAGCTGGATCAGGCTGCTCAGGGCCACATCAGGTTTGGCCTCCAGCTGAAACTGATCAGGAAGGAGAAAGAAAATTAAATCTCCTCTGCCGCTGTCTTCCCACACTGCTCCCTTTACGAGGGCAGTTTCTGTAGCATTCTCTGTTTCCTTCTTGGGAATTTCTCCACCCAGGGCTGCTCCCAGACTGTTTGCTTTGCGCTCTTTGTGCTCTGACTTCTCTGTGTGCCTGAGCCAGAGCCGGCCCCTGGGCCTCTGCTCTGCAGAAGGTTCCTAACCTCTATCAGCTCCTCCAGCTTGTTTGCTGCTCCTTTCCCCCGCACTGCCTGCTCCAGAGAATTATTCCCAAACCGAATTGCATTTTCTCTAACTACAATTCCTGATTTTTGCTGCTTTCTCTGGAGCCTGACACCATCCTATCAGATGAACTCCCTTTGACTTGTCCTTAGGATCTCGGAAAGCAGAAAGATTTCCCCCCTGAAGTCTAAGTAGTTATTGGAAGTGCCTCTACCACAGCTGATGTGATGATTTTATGCCTTTAAGCTTCTGCTGCATATTCAGACTCTCCAAATGCAAATTCCCATGTCCAGAAGCAGCAGTCCTGCACCTGTCTCACCATGAGCTCACCTCTGCTGCTTTGTCAGCTCTGAGCTCCTTGCAGCAGGTCTCCGACTGGGAGCATTTTGGTGCTGCTGGGTTCTGGAAGCAATTTCCCTCCTACCAGCCCCCAGCTCTGTGGCTATGCTGCTACCAACAGCTTCAAAAGGCCACTTGAAAAGAAATGAAAGCATTTTACTGGAGCGGGAGCTGGGAGGAAGCAGCACAGTAAAACGCCAGCGGTGAGTGCGCGGAGCCAGCGGAAGGGCAGAGGCACTAATTAAGCTGCTTGTGGCTGTGTCACCGCATGGGCAGCCTGAGGGCTGCAGGGCTCCCCAGCACTCTGCTGCTCCTTGCTTCCCTCTTCAGGCATTCTTCTCTTTTCTGCCTGATTCATTCCCAGGCCAGGTATCTCCCAGTAAAACTTCACAAACCTTTACAGGTCAGGGTGTGGACACTGTGAAACGCTTTACCTGCTCCCTGCTCTGGCAGCAACAGCTGAAGCAGGGCTCACAACAGGGCTCTGCAGGATGGGCTTTGTGTTCTTCCCTGCCCCTTCCCCTTCCCCTTTCCCTTCCTCTTCCCCTTTCCTTCGCCCTTCCCCTTTCCTTTTCCCATTCCCTTTCCCTCCCCCTTCCCCTTTCCTTCCCCCTTCCCCTTTCCTCCTCCTTTCCCTTTCCCTTCCCCTTCCCTTTTCCCTTTCCTTTTCCCTTTCCCCTTCCCAAATGGCCTTCTTCATTCTGCAGCTTGCCTTAAGCAGGCAGCAGAAAGCAAACCTTTAGCATTCCACAGAAGTGTTTGTTGCTCACAAAGCAAAAGCAACCTGCCCCTGCCTGGCTGCATCCCCCAGAGGACTGTGCCCAGGAGCAGAGCCTGGCTGCATGATCTCACTGCAGGCTCCTTCCTGAGAATCAACAATCCACTGCCTGCTGTCAAACACCTCCAGCAGCTGCAGCACTCCTGCAGGTGGAAGGGTGGTGACTCACACACCTTCTGGAGAGCAGTCAAGGCTGTTAGAAATCACCGTGGAGGATGATTTAGTGCAGGACTTCCTTAAATGGCAGCTGAAACTGTGAGGAGGGATTTGTGGATGCTGCTGGTTTCAGCCTCCTTTTATAGCCTGTGAGCTGCTGGCTGCTGCTGCTGTGCAAACAGCTCCTTACATCATGCACAGAGACTCAGCTGTGGCATCCTCCTCCCCAGGTGGTTCTCCCCAGCCCATTCCATTTATGGGCAGTGGAAGAGCTTCACTTCCAGCTGTTGTTTTGTGATACTTCCTTCACACTTCAAATCCTGCAGCATCTCCTGGCCTGGGTACCCAGGCAGCCCTACTGTGTGCATTCAGTGCCAGGGCAGAGCAGCTGCAGCCAGCAGCTTTCAGCCACTGCTAAGGNCCCTTCCCTTCCCTTCCCTATCTGAGGCTTCCCAAACACAGAGCTCCTGAAGGCCCTGGCTCAGTGTCCTGCCCAGGACTGATCTTGGTGGGGCTCTTGGCACTTGTTAATGGGAGAACACCACCAGCACATGGGCAGGACCTTCTCCAGCCGTGCCCATGGGATTGGATCCATCCAATACCACCTTTGGTGCCATCAGATAGGGCAGGGATTGCTGCAAGCAGTGTCTCCTCAGGAAAGTTGCTTCCTCTGGGTAAGTGGAAGCTGTGAAGTGATGGTTCCTCATTTAGCTGCTGGCAGCTGCTGCCTTTCTGGTATCTCCTCTGCCAGCTTCTGCAGCAGCCCAAGGGGAATGCTCTGCCTCCTCCAGTCACCACCTCCCTGCCTGCACCTCCCAGCACGCTGCGGGCATGCAGTGCTCACAGTGCATGCAAGGGGCAGGGAGCAGCATCATTATTGATGACTTAGGCTGCACAGCTGCCCTGGACACCTCTGGCACAGCTCAGCTGCCAAGCCCACAGCCCAGAGTCAGCAACCACCAGAGCCAGGGCAGCAGAGGGGCAGTGACACAGGGTGAGGTGTTCCACAGGGTGAGCTGTCCCACAGGGGAAGGCTCACAGCATCCCAGAATACATCTGCTTGGAAGAGACCTCACAGGTCACCCAGCACAACTCTCCAGGCAGGTGCAGTGTTTTAATGCCACAAAAAAGTCTTGCAGGAGGAAGACAACACCAAGAAGGGTTCCAGAAACCTTTTGTCCAGGTCAGGCTTGCTGGGCCTGGGCAGGCAGGAGGAAGGACATTGTTAATTAGCCTGCAGTTACTAATCCTGTACTACAAGTTTTGCCCAATGTAAGGAACCCATTAGGTAATTCCATTCGATGCTTTGGGGATCACTTTGTGCAACCAGGGTGGAGGGTTAGGGGGGTGAGGGGCAAAAGGGAATCAGGAACTGGTCCTGACACGCCAGGAGGAAAAGTCTGAATCATGGAGGTGGCTTTGGCTGCTCCACAGCTGGGCTCTTGTTGCACTTTTCACTTCCTTTTGTGGGGCTCCTTTCAAAGCAAGGCAGGGAACAAGAATCCTTTCATGCAGGTCCCTGGGTGGGTAGGGAGGGCAGGGTAACAGTGGCACTGCCAGCTGGGAGGCTGCCCTGGGCACAGGGCTCTGCATGCAGACCTCTTCTTTGGAATGCAAATCTGCACAGCCACTCCTGCTGCCCCATTCTGCCTCTTCCTCCTGCTTTGCAGCCTCCCTCCCCCAGGCAGCCTCACCACAGAGCTCTTCTCCAGGCTCAGTTTTTAGCTTTCCATGCCCCTGGAGGTGGTTTGGTGGTGACCTCTCAGTGCTGCAGTTGGACTGGATGATCTTGGAGGTCTCTTTCAAACATGTTCTTTGACTCTGTGAGATGATCTCCTGGTGACAGGAGCCTGAGCTGATGGCAGCAAGAGCAGCAGCTGGGCTTTGGCTGAGGAACTTGTAGCTCTCTCCTGATAGCAGCAGGCAGCCACACACCAGCCTGTGCTGAGCACAGAGCCAGCAGCAGCCACACACCATTGTGGTGGGGTTGGATGAGTCTCTGGATGAGCACTCCCAGGCTGGGAAGGGAAATGTGTGACAGCAGCTAAAGAAGATTCCTGCAGAGCTGAAGAGGGAAGAATCCTCCCTGGGGTGACTGTTGCAGCGCAGGGCACTTGACAGCAGCCCTGCAGGAGATGCTGTTTGAAACTGGCATTGGAAAGTCCACCCAGGGAAGCCTCAATTTGCTTATGCCAATGTGCCCTCTAACTCCTGCCACCTCTGCTCTGCTGTTTTGTGTCCCTCTAGTTGGACACCTCCTGAAGCAATGAGGCTTTTGCAGCCCTGACCTCTGGCAGTGCCACCACTTGGGCCTGCCACGTGCAGAAGAAAAAGCAAACCCAAGGACCAGCAAAGGTGATGGAAAAGGATTTATTTGCTAGAGTGAGGTCTGTGATGGGAGACACAAGGCCAGGAGAAAAGCTGAGAGGTTATTCCCCTTAAATGAGAGTTAATGTGCAGAGCAGTGAGCAAGCCACAGGCAGAGATCCATGCCCAGTGAGGTGTGCACAGGACATATCTGCCCAGCTCCTCCAGCCACCTTCAGCCAGCAGCTTCTCTCTGGCATTCTGATGGCTACCAGCCCTTGAACCTACCAGTACCAGCTGCACCCAGCCCTGCCAGGCACTTCTCAGTGCTAGGCTGTGAATCACTGAGGAGAGAGCTGGCTCCAGTGTCCTGTCTCACACGCAGCAGGGAGTTGCACAGGAGGGTCTCGGAGCTCAGCACAGCCCAGTAGCCAGCAGCAGTCTGTGCCTCAAGCCTGCTGGTGGAGCTCATTGATGGTGGAGGCCACCACCTGCCCATCCACACTGTCATGGACAATGGCTTTGATCTTCCTTTTGGCCAGCCCAGCAGGCTCTGGGAGAGAAGGCAAAGTTAATTAGACAGGAGGCAAGGCTGAGCCAGGCTGATGCAGGACAAGCATTGCCTTGCAGGGATTTACCAACCACCTCAGCTGATTTCTCTTCGAGCCAACCCCTGTGTGACATCCACTGCCTGAAGGCCACCAAGTGCTGGCCAGGTCAGAGCAGATGAGCAGTGCAGCCCCCTCCAGGGGATGCAGCTCCAGAGCAGATTATCCTGCACCTGCAGGTTGTGCTCTTGCCAGGATGAGTCCCCAGGCATGCAGCCTGCTCTTTGCTCCCAGCCCCAGTACTTCTTCAGCCACCACAGGGAACCTCTCTCTGTGCTCCCCTCCCACATCCCATGGGAGCTTTGGTGTTGAGTCTGGGCTCTGGCCAGGGTCTGACTGACAGAGCTCATCCTGTAGGCATCCCTGGAATCCCAGCCCCAGCTCTGGGGAGCTGCCTGCCAGGAGACCAACAAGCCCCTGCAGAGCCTCCTGAGGTCCTCCTGGAAAGCTCTGAGGAACACCTGAGGGAAGATGACAGCAATTAAGAGCTGCTGTAGAGCACCAAAGAAGGCACTTTTACCTTTAGCTTTTGATTCAGATTTTCTTGCTATCCTGCAAAGATAACAGAGAATAAAGAGCAGTGACTGGGCTGGCCTCATGGACACCTCTCAGCTAGACTCAGCTGCTCCAGC
The DNA here is from genome assembly GCA_013399775.1 of Semnornis frantzii. Classification (NCBI taxonomy): domain Eukaryota; kingdom Metazoa; phylum Chordata; class Aves; order Piciformes; family Ramphastidae; genus Semnornis; species Semnornis frantzii. The sequence goes on along the minus strand of VWYK01129959.1, from coordinate 8,222 downwards.
CTGGCCTCCAACACCCCCAGGCAGGAGGCAGCCACAGCCTCACCCGCCTCACACTCAACAACTCCTTCCTCAGCTCCACTCTAACCCTGCTCTACCTCAGCTCCAAGCCATTCCCCCTTGGCCTGGCTCCAGACCCCCTCAGCAAAAGTCTCTCTGCAGCCTTCAGGCACTGGCAGGCAGCTGTGAGGTCCTCGTGGAGCCTTCTCCTCTGCAGGCTGCACCCCCCAGCTCCCTAATGATAGAAGATGACCAAATCTGCTTGGCACTGACCCCTCTGCTGTGCTGTGCCAGTTATTACATTTTAATGAGCAGAGCTATCAAGGGAGGCAAATCCCAGCTGCACAGATCCAAGCTTCTCACTGTGCTGAGTGGCTCAGGCTCTTTGCTCTGCCCCAGCCCACTCAAGCAGCAGCCTTTGGTGTAGTTGGGAGCTTAGAAGCTTTGAGCATCAACAAACAAGCAAACAAATCAGCCCCAGAGCAGAGCTCTGCTGCTCTGCTCTGCCCTGCCCCAGCCTTACCCATCAGCCTTCCCCTCCCGCAGCAGGCGGTAGGTGGAAATCTCCTTCTCCAGCCTGGTTTTGATGCCCAGCAGGACCTTGTACTGATTGTTCTGCTGCTTGATGTCGTGGCGGAGCTGCCCCAGCTCCTCCTCACACCTGGAGATGATTTGCTGCATGTCCTGCAGCGCAGTGGCGTAGGAGCTGCGTGTGGAGGCCAAGCTGTCCTCCAGCATCTGCTTCTGCCAGGGAAGACAGAGCAGGGTTGGCACTGCCGTGCTCGGGACAGGGCAGAGACAGCAGCAGCTTCACTCTGCAGCTGGCAGCTTGCGCCATGAAGGCTGAGGTGGTTTAAACATGCAGACAGAACAGCCTGGGCACGAAGGGGTCTCTGAAGGGCATCCAGTCCAATGCCCTTGCACTCAGTAGGGACGTCCTCCACTAGAGCAGGCTGCCAAGAGCCCTGCTGAGCCTCACCTGGAATACCTCCAGGGATGAGGCCTCAACCACCTCCCTGGGCAACCTGTTGCACCCTCATGCATTGGCATGACTGTGTCCTGAAGTGGTGTTTGGCATAGTGAGAGGCAACCCCTGAGTCACTCCTCCCTGCCCTGCTCGGGAGCTCTGCTCCTCAGCTCGAGGTGCTTTGGTCAGCTCTGCACTGGCTGCTGCAGCTCTCGGGGCCGTGGCCGTGCAGCTGCTGCAGCTCTCGGGGCCGTGGCCGTGCAGCTGCTGCAGCTCTCGGGGCCGTGGCCGTGCAGCTGCTGCAGCTCTCGGGGCCGTGGCCGTGCAGCTGCTGCAGCTCTCGGGGCCGTGGCCGTGCAGCTGCTGCAGCTCTCGGGGCCGTGGCCGTGCAGCTGCTGCAGCTCTCGGGGCCGTGGCCGTGCAGCTGCTGCAGCTCTCGGGGCCGTGGCCGTGCAGCTGCTGCAGCTCTCGGGGCCGTGGCCGTGCAGCTGCTGCAGCTCTCGGGGCCGTGGCCGTGCAGCTGCTGCAGCTCTCGGGGCCGTGGCCGTGCAGCTGCTGCAGCTCTCGGGGCCGTGGCCGTGCAGCTGCTGCAGCTCTCGGGGCCGTGGCCGTGCAGCTGCTGCAGCTCTCGGGGCCGTGGCCGTGCAGCTGCTGCAGCTCTCGGGGCCGTGGCCGTGCAGCTGCTGCAGCTCTCGGGGCCGTGGCCGTGCAGCTGCTGCAGCTCTCGGGGCCGTGGCCGTGCAGCTGCTGCAGCTCTCGGGGCCGTGGCCGTGCAGCTGCTGCAGCTCTCGGGGCCGTGGCCGTGCAGCTGCTGCAGCTCTCGGGGCCGTGGCCGTGCAGCTGCTGCAGCTCTCGGGGCCGTGGTTGTGCAGCTGCTGCAGCTCTCGGGGCCGTGGCCGTGCAGCTGCTGCAGCTCTCGGGGCCGTGGTTGTGCAGCTGCTGCAGCTCTCGGGGCCGTGGCCGTGCAGCTGCTGCAGCAGGGCTGAGCAATGCTCCTGGAGAATCCTCACCACAGCTCCTCTGTGGCAGGCATCAAAAAAGAGCTGCCCACGGGAGGACTCTGTCCTTGGCTGTCTGGACACGCTTGCAGCTCTCCCTCCTCTTGCTTCTCCCCATACTTTGCTCTAATTTTGGGTCATTTTTACCCTTCTCTCTGGTGGTTGCTGGCTCTGTTCTGCTCAGTCAGACACAGTCCAAGTTCCAGTTTCGCTGGTACTTAATAATAAGGTCAGGCCAGGCTCTGGATTTAATGAGGGACTGGCCCAGGACGGTTTCTGAGCACTCAGGAGGTGCCAGAGGCCAGGCAGGGGCTGTCTGCAGCAGGTACCTTACTGAGCTGTGCCTGCAGCTCGATGTCCAGCGCCTGCAAGGTGCGCTTCAGCTCCTTGATCTCGTTCTCGTTGTGCTGCATCTGCTCTGGGTTAGGGCTTGCTGCCAGGGTCGTGGCTGAGCTCTGCAGAGCAAAGGTGAGAGGAGCTGAGTCAGGTCAGCCACCTGCAGCAGGCCCCCTGGGCACGGGCAGCAGGCAGCTGTTACCTGTTCTCTGTACCAGCTGTCCAGGCTCTGCCGATTCTGTTCGATGATGGCTTCATAATCTTCCCTTATTGCAGCCAGAATCTTGGCCAAGTCCTCAGGAGGTGCAGCTTTCACCCTGACATCCACTCTGAGGTCCTGTGGTGAGCGATTTGCTTCCATGTCCTGGTGAGGGATTAGCAGAGGAGAGATCTCGGTTATGAGAGTGGGAAGTTTTCACTCCTCTCACCTTCTTCAGCTCCATCCTCCCCAGCCCCCAGACATTTGTCCACTGGGGCAGGTTGGTGATGTTGGATTTGTGTTTAGTTAGCACCAGCTGGGAGCTGTCTGTGGCTGAGAGCTGTGCCTTTGCCTGCCTGTGTGCTGCAGTCCCTAGGAGCAGGTCAGGAGACCTCATCCCGGAGTGCCTGTGGAGGAGCTGAGCTCCAGGAGCAGCTCTGCCACTTTGCGCCCAAAGCTCTGCTGGAAGCCTCGCAGCAGTTCCAGCACTCTGAGCCTGCCTGTTAGTATTTGTGGGACCATAACGAAGTTTACAGGAGAGCAACGTAAAAAGCTCTGTGTAATTGTTAGAGCAGTAATTGGATTAAAGCCTATAATTAGTGTGTAAACAACATCATTAGGGACGGGTCGGGCCGGCCTGGCTGCATTCCTTTCGCTCTAGCGCAGTGCCGGGCGCTGGGTGCTGGGTACCAGCAGCAGAGGCAGCCTGGCAGAGGCCAGGTAGGGAATGACATCACAGCCTCCAGCATGCAGATCAGCTGGACACGCCGAGAGCTCTGCTCTCCTCACCTCTGCTCTGCCCTGGGCACAGCCTGTGATGAGTTAGAGTGGATCCCTCCCCCAGTAAATTCACTACGGCTCAGAGTTTTGAAAGTCAGGAAAAATGATTTTTTTTTCCCTTTTTAATACAGTTGAAGCTAAATGTAACAGCAGAGAGAGAACAAACTAAATATAAGAGTATATACAGAACAAACTGCTACAGACTACAACCACCTCAGAGCAGATGGGGATGGGGGCAAGGGGAGGCGAAGCAGCAAGCAGCAGCCAAAGCAGTGCTGGGGGAAGAGAGCAGCAGAAGCAGTAAAGAGGCAGATCCAGGCTGTGCTTCCGGACATAAAGCTCCTGATGCTCCAATGAAATGATTTTAACTTATCCATTGTTGCCATTTTATGGCTTATCCCTGGAATCACAGAACCATCCAGGTTGGCAATGCCCCTCAGGATCACTGAGTCCAACCTAGAACCCTACTCTACAAGAGGCACCTTAAACCATAGCCCTAAGCACCATATCCACTCTCCACTCAGACTCCAATACTCCTCCACTTCTAAATTTCTCTGTTCCCAATTTCTTTATGTCTGATCTACAAGTCCAGCTCAAATGGAATATTGCATCCAGTTCTGGGCCCCTCAGCTCAAGAAGGACCTCAGGGAGCTGCTTGGAATAGTCCAGCCCAGAGCCTCAAAGCTGCTGCAGGCAGTGGAACATCTCCTGTGAGGCAAGGCTGAGCAGCTGGAGCTGCTTGGAGCAGAGGAGCCTGAGGGCAGCCCTCGGCGCTGGTGATGAGGATGTGCAAGGCTAGAGCCAAGCTCTGCTCAGGGATGGCCAATGACAGGGCAAAGGGCAGGCAGAAGTCAGCTCCCTTGGCCTCCCCAGCCAGTCCTTCCCACTGTGATCCTTCAGGAGTTCAAGGTGTGGTCAGCTCAGGTCAGCCTGCTCTAGAGGACTCTGCTTGAGCTGGGGGCAACGAGCAAGGGGAGCTCCAGAGGTCCTTTGAACCTCGACCTCTCCATGCTTCTGTGGAGGGACAAGTCCAGGGTGGGGGGAAAGGTCTGTGAGGGGTAAAAGCCCAGAGCCACCAAAAAGGTTTCCCTTTGCCCTGCAGCCTCTGTGCTCACACCAAAGATTTTCCGAGAGCCTAAGAGCAGACAAATTCTCAGCTGGCTCTGGCACACAGGCTGGTAACCAGGGAAGGGAGGGAGCAAATGCAGCAATTTGTGCTCCTTCCCCAAATCCCAATTTTACTGCCCAAATTTTGTGCCCCATCTGTGGCTCAGCTGCAGCCATGTGGAGCTCCTGCACCACCCAGGCCGTGCTGGGTCTGACCCGGAGCTGGGGACACAGTGGGGAAGGTTTGGGTGGGAGGATTTTACCCAGGGGAACTTCTCTTACCTCCTCGTGGTCTTTCCTCCTCAGGATGTGCTCTTCTCTCAGGCCCTCGATCTCCATCTCCAGGTCTGTGGTCACTATGGTCAGGCCATCCAGCTCCTTGCGCAGGTTCTCCACGTCCAGCTGCACCCCCTGCCTGCGAGCCCGCTCTGCCTCGTACCTGGGGGCACAGGGCAGGGTGCCAGGGGAGCTGGCTGCACATTTGGGGGGAGCAGTGTGGTGGGGGAGCAGGGTTCTGAGGTTGGGGGGGAGCAGGGTGCAGGTTTGGGGGGAGCGGGT
>VWYK01129950.1:7011-24272 GCA_013399775.1 Semnornis frantzii | reverse complement strand
TATTATTATGAATGTGGCTTTATTGTTGTTGATGGTGAGGTTTTGTTGCTACAGGCTTTAATAATTGAACTTAGAAGATACAGTTTCCTCTCCAACTTTGTCTCCAGCTTATTCTTGCTTTAATGGAAGGGCATTGGTGCACTTGAGAGGTGGTCTTAGCAGTGTTGTTTCAAAAGACATCTTTTAAATTTCGAAGGGATACTTCAGCATTGCGTTTGGGGAAGCATGCAGTTTCCTGGATTGAAACAAAATGAGAACAGGATCAGTCAAAACTACTTAATAATTAGAACTGTACATTTCAATTGCCTTAGAAATAGCCCTAGCATGAAGAACTGCTGCCTAGCATCTGTTTCACCCACCCTGAAACTGATTTCACTTCAGTTCTGTCAGCATTCCTGATACCATCTTTGCATTGGTCTACTGAAAGACTTGTAGATATAACAGGAGTCCAAGCAGTGCTTGAAACAGGTTGTATGTAGGGCAAATGGAGACTAGAATCATAAAGGAGAGGTTTCAAAAACCCATGTGTGATGGTGGGAAGTTGGTAACTGAGTGAACATGCGAAAAAAGCCCTGCTAAGTGACAAATGAAAATAGTGGCAGGAAGGACTCCATGTTTGGCATGGAAACTGGTTTCCATTTCTCTTTCACTGACAAGAGCTCCAGTGAAGCTGGAGGTTGGAGTAAGCAGCAACAGAAGACTATCACGCAGACAATCTGTCAATAGGGAAAAAATGCTGAAGTGTGAATCTGCAGTTTTATGGGATTTCATGTGTTTTTTGCAGTAGGACTGATCTTAATATAACAGAAACTTGGGTTTTAGATGATAGTTTTGCTGGTACATGTAGTTTAATCCTCTAATCTATTTGTAATCTGATTTGTAGACAATATTAGTATATAAATATAGGAACATCTGTGACCAAAGACACTTTTGTTGCAGGCTGTGTTTGTCACCTGGTTCTTAAGTTTCTCAGGGCCTGCCTGGCCTGATGTCTTCTTTCTTCTGTTGGCTATGTTACTGAGCAGATTAAACTCAAGTATGTTTAAAGATGGGTAGGCTACATTTCTTTCAATGGCTTGTTCTTTTCTGTGAACATTAGTGGTTTCACAGTCATTAAGTGGCATTTGGAAAGCAAGCAAATTATTTAAAATGAAAAGGATGCAATTTACAGAGGACTGTTATGGTTTGGGTTTTTTTTTTAATTTGTTTGAATGGTTATAGTGTTTATATAGGTTTGTATCTTAAAAACTTGGCATAGAAAATATTCATTTGCTCTGATCTTTGAAATATAATCTTAGAGTTTTTTTAAAAATAGTTTATTCTTAGAGAGATGATTCTCTAAGTCATCAGAATTGGGAACTATCCTAAATTAAATAGAAACAAATATTTTATTTCATAAGATGTTTATGCATGTGCTGTGTCTGTAAGTTAATATTATGAAAACATGAGTTTTTTTATCTTGAGGTGTAAATGACTAATGCATATCATAATTTATCACCAGCCCACAAGGATCATTTTCCTGTTTTGTTTAACTCTTATTTACAATAGTTGTGACTTTCAGATCTCAGCAATTATCTGGGCACACACTGGTGTGACTATCACAATGTTAGGCTTTGCAAAATGTGGCAGAAAAACAAAGGCCAATATTTCCCACAGGACAAAGGTTGTAGCGTGCCTGCTTTACTTTGGTACTTTGGCGTTAAAAGGCTGGTGGTCGACCTGACCTATAACTACAGAAATCGAATACTGACGAAATAAAGTGAGTTGTGCTGTTCACAATTCTTTAGCTTCCTATGTGTAGCAGAAGCATTGTTTATACATTAATTTTTTTTGAACTGTTGAACTTTGATCGTTGCTCTGAATGACACTAATAACCTTTAATAGATGGGCTTGATATTATTTCTCCATAGTTTAATTGGCTTGCTAGCAGTCTTTTCCCCTCTTTTGCCCCCTAGATAGCTTAAATGCTTGGTTTCATTACAACATGAAATGTTGTATTTATGTGGGTTCTATGCATACTTACTTGACTTTAATTACTCCCCATAAGCAGTTCACCACCTTAGCATAGTAAGTAATTTATATATTAACATTTTTGGTCACATGCTACCCAAGTAAAAAAATCTTCACGTAAGCACTTTTAAACACAAAATCAGGAATAGATTAGAATATGCTGACACTGAAGCTTTTCAGTGGTAATCTTCAGCTGGAAATATGCCCATTTTATTAAATGTTTTTTTAAGCTGGCTTCTTGGAGAAACTAGCTTATGCAATCACAGAGTATCTGTGTATCTTTTGACTCTGTTGTCAGGTTTCAACTGAATTCAGTTTAAGCATAAACCAAGATGATTAGTTGTTAACAGCCTTTATAAAAATAGACAGGAGCAGAAACTACATATGAATTCCAGTGGAGAAAGATCATAATGTGATTGAATCTCGTTAGACATCAGAAAGTGCCCTTATGCAAGTGCTGGAGTGGTTTTAAAAAAATTCCAAACAAACAAACAAAATGAAACATAAAAAAACTAACTCCAACTTGTACCATCACAGACCTCAGTTTTACATGACAAAGAGTTTTGTAGCAATTATAGTTTAAGAAAGAAAGTCTCTGTGTTTTATAGTTCCCAGGTCCCCTGGGGGACAGGCCCCGCCGCATAGTCTATGTGTGGTGTGGCTGTCATAGAATTGTCAGGGCTGGAACAGACGTCAAGGATCATGTAATTCCAGTCCCCCTGCCATGGGCAAGGACATCTCACACTAGATCAGGTTGCTCATACCCCATCCAGCCGGCCTTAAAAATCTCCAGGGGTGGGGCTCCCACCACCTCCCTGGGCAACCTGTTCTGAAGTCTCACCGCCCTCATGATGAAGAACTTCTAACTAACATCCAATCTAAATCTACCCACTTCTAGTTTTGCTCCATTCCCTCTAGTCCCATCATTATCTGACATCCTAGAAAATCCCTCACTAGCTTTCTTTTAGGCCTGTTTCAGATACTGGAAGGCCATGATTCAGATAAAGAGTAAGAAGTTTGCACGTATTTCCTAAACTAGTTCATTCGCATTGTGGTTCCTTAAATGTGCCAACAGCCACAAGTGACTATCCACACTACGTTGTGAGTTGAGCTGCTACTGCCTCTGATGTTCAGCATCTTGAAAGCACTGCCTTAGATGCTCAAAGTTATTTAATCATTAGACAGAAACCTACGGAAAGCTGTGGTCTTTGGTGGCATTTGCATTGCAACTACTTATTATTGTCATAGAGAAGATAAAACTTGAAAAAATATTTCTATTTAATTTCTGTCTAAAGGTACTTTCACCAGAATTCTTCTTCTGAAGGGCACCTTACCATCTTTAACTTCTAACCGCCTTGGTTCCACATATTTTGGAGAATTTACTTGTTTATGAGCAGAATGTATCACTAGACACACTCGTAACAACTTCCTACAACTGACCTGTTGCAGCTTAACTTTAATCTATTTGTGTATCAAGCTGGTACACAGCTACTCCAGCCTCCAAAGTTCATCAGTAGATCCTGAGAGGAAAGAGAAATCACAATAAGTGATATTTTTGGTTGTGGGATAGCTGTATTGTACACTAAATGATTCTTTTTAATTCAGACTCTACCATCTTAAAATTCATTGAAGTATTTGCACTTCAGGAAGATGAAGATCAAAAGATTACTGAATGTTTTATGTATTTTATTACCTGTCAGCTAATGTGATGAAGTGGAAGTGTGCAATTACAGAGAAATGCTCCCTCAACAAGACACAACTCCCTGTGAAATAAAGCTGAATGCCCTTTTGAATGCTTTTGCTACCTGCAGTAAAGACTGTGCTACAGATTATGATAAAGATGTCTCTTTTGGGAGACCCTATGAAGTAGAGAAAGCCTCCTTGAAACCTGTAATTAGATGACTTCTACTGGTGGGGCATTCTTGCCCATAGCTCTCCCAGCAAGGAGATGGGCACTGTACCTTGATCAGCTCTTGGCAATGGCTGGTGCACCCCTCCACCTCCAACAAAAGTTATGCACTTTTTTCAGTTGGAAGGAGTGAAAGCAGTGTGGGAAGACATGTGATTGTCAAGTTAGGAATCCTCCTGTGAAAGTTCCTTCTCTGTGAGAAGAGGTGGACCATGCCAAAGGGAAGTTAATAGGAAGACTGGATGTAGAGCATCCAAAAGTCGGGGCAAAAGGATGCAAGAGTTTCTGAGGGAGAAATGGAGTGGAACTATGCCTAGCTGAGAAATGAGGTGACCTCTGAATTGGAGGGCGGAGGAAATCTTGGAAGAGATAAAAGGATTTGAGTTGACAGAAGAGATAGGTAGGATTGGGAATTGGGAGTGTGGGAAGCAGTGAATGAGGAGGGTGGGACTGGACTTGCAGTGGAAAAAAAAAAATTGTGCCAAGATTGGGAACTGCAGCCAAGAGGGTGGAGAAAAGAATGAGATGGGGAAAAAGTGGAGCATGGGTGGAGATGGGAATTTATTCCACAACTTGAAAGCCCATGGGCAAGTGCAGTGGAGTTTCTCCCTGGCTGGAGGGTGGAGATGCTACATCATGCAAGAAAACTCGTTGCTATTTCTGGTGCCAGAAACAAGTGGAGAGCAGTCAGGTGCTTCCAGCTTGATGTCTTCCCCTCTGGATGCCCTTGAGGTGTCTGCAGGAATCTACAATCATAAGGCAGGAAATGCAGGGTTTGTGCATTGAGTACCTTAAATCAGTAAAGAATCCGAGAAGGTGCCGAATCATTATTTTGTCCATTTGGTCCAGTTTGCTGTAGTTCTCATCAACTACAAATAAAAAACCCAATAAGAATAATTTATGTAAAAAAGAGTTTTAAATTAAACTACTAATCTGATTACCTAAGTTCTAGCTGTAACTCAAAAATACCTTGATTAATTTTTAAATGTTTTTCTCAGATTCATTATTAGGCATAACTACTACTCTGTAAAGTTTCCCTTTTTTTATGAAGCTACTGAAGGGTGTTTTCTTGCAAGTACGTTTTTGCTAAAATCAGAAGCAAAGATAAACTCATAAGATTCTGTTTCCTGTTTTACTGAGGTCAGTTAATGCTTTTTTCCCCTCTGATTTTCTAGTAACAGGATACCCACATATTTAACTCTGAGCTCTGGAAAGCTCTCTGACTCACCCTTAGTATGGTTTAGACTATTGATTTCTTGAGCCCATGTATTGGTGCTTTTAATAACAGAATGAAATGTTTCCTAATACATACAACCAAATTATTTGTCCTGTTAATCTCCTTTTCGGTTGTGATGTACTTCTGTACTCCCAATGTTACAATTAACATCTCTACACCAGTTAATATATAGTAAAATGTTTGCAGTATTGAGTCATTAACATACCTAATACAGAGGTGATTAATCTAAAATTGAGAAGTTGTGTGTGATTTGATAAGACAGACTCTAATAAAGAAGAGGTAAATAAAATGCATTCTCGGTTTAGGAATTAGTCAACCAGTATGTGGGGAATGGGAGGGTTGTCAGAAAAGTCTTGAGTTTAAAGTACTCATACAGTCTCTCACGACCCAGATGAGTTACCCAAGAAACTCCATTTTAGGAGTGTTCTATTTTAAACAGGATGGGGCGTTTGCTACCAAGAAAAGCTTGTATCATTATAATAAACTGGTTCTGGAGCCTTTCAATTGATGTAGGTGTTACTCCTGTCATGGTAAGCATCTAGAGCAATTCTTCTAAAGAGAAGTATGTAATTTACTATAAAGATTATTCCCTCCATGTCTATTTATATTGATCCAAGTATTTATTATTGATGAAACATAACTGTTGAATGAATATGTTTCTGACAGTGCATGAAAATGTGACTCCTTGCTTGTCTTAGGTCTGTGCTGTATGGAGAAGACTTCTGAGCATGTAACCTCAGTGTTTAACACAAACCTTTTTCTTTACTCTGCATATGGACCAGTTTATTCACTCCTTTGAATTGGACATCCATCATAAAAAATGATCCTTTCTCCTTATGGAAAAGAGGATTCAATAACCCATCTGTTAAAAATCATGCTATTAGTTTTTTTTAAAGCCTGGTGCCTTTGTAGTAGCATGGTTTGTGTCATATCTTTATCTTCTTCATCTTCTTTTCAGTCTGTTGCTCTTTGACCATTGCTCTACAGTGTTTACTATTTACTGTTAGGGAATTATATATTTCAAGTATTCTTGAAAAATACATATGCTGAAGATATGCAGAGGTCTCTTAAGGATAAAATGATGGGCTTGTTTTTGTCCATTGTGGATCAACTAAGATTTTAAAAGGCAAGGTCATTTAACCTGTTAGTTGAGTTTGAATACTCAATGCCTCATATCAGGTGAGATTTTCATTGGTAGACTTACTATTAATTTCAAGATTAATTGCTCAGCATTTATGTATAATGTATAAGCAAATAGGGTGTTTTTTTTGCTGTACTCGTTGGAGTTGTTATTACCTAAAATTAAAGCTCTGAGAGAGTTTGTCTGTAATGTAACAGTGGAAGTGTTTGTTACTGTTCCTTAAATATTTCCATTTAGATAGGAAATTTACCTTTTGTTTGTATTTTTTGTATTTGATAGAAATGTGTGCAATATAAATACACTTATGCTGCAAGGTAATACAAAACTACTTAGATTTCACTTGATGTGAAACATTTTTTCAATTTATTACTGACTTTTCAGAGTGAAGGCTTGATGGGATAACAAGGAGGAGTTGTATAGAGTTGTGGTGGTGGAAGTGAAGGTAGTCAGAGGTAGTGGTTCATTTATTAAGTATGTGTTGGCCATCTGCAGGATCTATGGAGCAGGAAGAGTGATTTGACTTTGTTCAGAGTATTTTGCTGAGCAGTGCAGAACTAAGGAGAGTAAAGAGAAGAGGTAAACAAGTGAAAGAGAAGTTAATACTAAGTTGAGGTGAGATGAAGTGAGTCAATGGATCCCATTAAAACCAAGCAATAGTTCCAAGGTCTGGTTTCAGTGTGTTGTAGCTGTCAAATGGAAAGTGTTAGTCACATTTTTTTCATGAGGAGTGTATGGTGCTGACTTACCCTGTAGAAAAGAACATTTTAATTTTTTTTTTCCATTAAACACTTACTGTTATCATTCTGTACAGTCCAGGGTACTCTTAAATAAATGAAAGAATACTTTGTTCAGTGTGTAAATCAATTCTTTCTGGATACTGATCCTTGAAATAACAAATGTTTTGCTTGCCGATTTGAAAATAGGAATTTTGCAATGCTTATACCCTTATGTGATTTTAAAAACCAGAAAGCCTACTGGAATTTCTAAATTAAATGAGGAAAAGTAATTCATTTTCATTGTGGGTTTTTTTATTTAATTTGGCTTTAAAATTTTTCCTCATTTAATTCTGTTCCCAGACAGTATAGTTCAGCCAGATCTTTACTAGCATGGACTGGTGGCCATGAAGTGAGGAATGCCTTATTTTTCAGGATATGTTTGTACGAATAACGCCTGTCTATTCTGTATCTTTGAGAGCACATGGTGATCTTCTGTGAAGTAAGGTTAAAAGGTAAATGGCATGGGGCTGTTTCTTTTGGCTATTGCATTAAAGTGTTTTGACCTTTTGGAACCTATTTTTATCTCGGGCAGTAAACTGTTTAGTTCTGCTTATCAAAAGATCCCTCACTGCTCTCTTTCCATGCTGTTCTTATCCAAAACACACTGTATCAATCCAACATCAGTAAACCCCATCAGCAACAGCTATTACTAGGCTTAGAGATAAAGCATTTTTTAAAAAAAGTTACTTTATATTGTAATAGTACATTTTATTCACTAAATATTTTAATATATAGTTCTGTGGTTTCCAGTTTGACTATCTAGTTGAGATCTTCTTTTGTATTACTGCCATACTTGCTTACTCTCTCCCTGGGTTTCTGCTACTCGACTTGAAATTACTTGTTTTGTTGTCTGTCCTAAAGTGAATTATTTTAGAGTACTCAAACAATAGCTTATTTATTTTTAAAGATAATTAATATGACAAAGTAAGTATGTTTCTGGATATTATCTGTTTGGGGATATCTTCAAATCATCAAGATGCTGAGGGTAACTTGAAATTTTTAGGAAGCGTTTAGTGGAAGAATCAACCCCCATGAAACCTTTCTTTGTGATTTGCCAGAGTGAAGTTCTATACACAGGAGTGCTAGGTAGAGGCAGAACTTATTGCATCCCTTCAGTAGCTGCAATTCATAATGGTACTGCTGATACTCAACAAATCTTTAACCTGCAGGAAGTTGACTGAGTTGTTGGGCAGCTGCTAACTTTGTTCTAGTTCTGATTTGTTTTTACTGAGTTGTCAATTTGCACAATGTTTTATCATCATCCCAAGCAATCCCAAGCACAGATCCAGGCTGGGTGGTGAATGACTGGAGAGCAGCCCTGAGGGAGAAGACCTGGGGGTCTGGTTTGATGAGAAGCTCAACATGAGCCTGCAGTGTGCACGTGCACAGCCCAGACAGCCAACCAAATCCTGAGCTGCATCAAGAGAAGTGTGGCCAGCAGGGCAAGGGAGGTGATTCTGCCCCTTTACTCTGCTCTCGTGAGACCCCACCTGGAGTACTGTGTGCAGTTCTGGAGCTCACAGCACAGGAAGGACATGCAACTATTGGAGTGGGTCCAGAGGAGGGCCACAAAGATGATCAGAGGGCTGGAGCAGCTCTGCTGTGAGGACGGGCTGATAGAGTTGGGGCTCGTCAGCCTGGAGAAAAGAAGGCTTTGAGGAGACCTTATAGAAACCTTCTAGTATCTGAAAGGGGCCTGCAGGAAGGCTGGGGAGGGACTATTTGTAAGGCCTTGTAATGACAGGACCCCACAACCAAAAGAAACCCCCAGATCCCCCAACATGAAAGAGTATTTGATGATCTCAGTTTTCTTCTGTTGGTCGTAATACCTTTTTATAAGGACCGACTGAAGGCAGACTTAAAAAGAATCAAAGCTTTTCAGTGGATGCTGGAATTTGAAGACAGGCGAACATTTAAAAGAGTCATGAATGTGTTCACATATCTAGCCAAGTTTGTTCCAAATCTGTCCTCTGTCAGTTCACCCCATCAGACAACTTCTGGAAAATGTTCAGTGACACTGGACTGAACAGGGCAGACATTCCTTTAATGAGTTTGACAGGTAACAGTTCATGTGCTGAAATGCTGCAGCATTGTTTAACTATCTCATTAATAAAGGCTCGTAATGAGGAAATAGGAAGCCAAATATTCTGAGTTTCAAAAGATCTTTTTAAACACAAAATAGGCTTTACTTTTCATGGGTAAAAATTGTTCATAATTTAAAAATCAGTGAGATTCCCAAGCTTTTTCTAAGCCAGATAATTGCTGTGATTCATCAATATTTTTTATGAGCTGTAACCTAAACTTAATCAAATAACCAATTCCAAGTGCTGTGGTCTATCCACTGTGTAAATGTAAAAACTGCTATTGCATTCCCTTGGAACCAGAACTGGTAATCACTACAAGACTTTACTATGGATTTACTATCCATAAAAGACAATCTCTACTCCTTGCAGCTTTCTCTCTGGGGGAAGGCATACTTTCTTATTACCTTTTTTTGTTTGTTTGTTTTTGGATCAAATTTCTGCTTCCAAATAAGTGGAAGTAGCTAGAATTGTGGGAACAGATTTAACAAGGATAGTTTGGGTGCTGAATGCTAAAAATCCGGAAGGAACTAATATATTGTTAATGAGAAATGAGGCTTCATTGTAGTGTCACTAGCAGGACCAGGGCGTTCCATCTGCCCCTGTACTCAGTGTTGGTTAGGACATACTTTGAGTGCTGTGTCCAGTTCTGGGCCTCTCTATTTAAGAAAGATGTTGAGGTGCTTGAATATGTCCAAAGAAGGCCAACAAGGCTGGTGAGGGGGCTGGAGCGCAAACCCTATGAGGAAAGGCTGAGGGAGCTGGGATCATTTGGCCTGGAGAAGAGAAGGCTCAGAGGACACCTTATTCCTGAGAGGAGGTTTAGCCAGGCGGGGGTTGGTCTCTTCTGCCAGGCACCCAGTGACAGAACAAGAGGACACAGTCTCAAGCTGCACCAGGGCAGGTTTAGGCTGGAGGTTAGGAAGAAGTTCTTCACAGAAAGAGTGACTGGCCATTGGAACAGGCTGCCCGTGGGAGTGGTGGAGTCACTGTCCCTGGAGGTGTTTAAGAGGAGGCTGGATGAGGCATGGTTTAGTTAATTATAAGGGTTAGGTGGTAGGTTAGACTCGATCTTAGAGGTATTTTCCAACCTGGTTAATTCTGTGATTTTGTGATTCATCATGCATCTGACTTACACCTCCCCTAGTCATAATGCTAGGTTTGTGTTCTGCTTCTTTCTATACTTTGTACTGACTGAAGATACACGCTATAAAATCTGGTTGTTTCAGCACAGATCCTGTGTGCTTTGTCTGTCTAGATAGCAGTTCTGTGAGCAGTCTTCGATGAGTGCAAGGAGTCTGAACACACTAATAAAGCTATAGATAAATATGCTTTCTAGATGTCATCTACAGCTTCCTGTTGCCAGAACAGGTGATTCCTTCCTTCCCAACAGCCCAACTGATGTGCTAGCATGTGATGTGATTGGGCTGATTTTGTCTGAAAATGAATTTGTAGGATTAATTCTCCATATTGTTGCCTCGCAGAAAGAAGTGGGGTGATGATTTCTGACATGGGAATGGTGACAGCTGCTGTGGGGGCATAGTCTTTCAACTGTTACAGCTGCATATGGAAAAAGATACAAGCTCAGGAAGAGTTATAGGAGTCTTCAAAAACATTTACATTTTCCTTTATTTAATTTATATTTGAAGCTAGTACTTAAAGTAAATGATGACAGTGACATTTTAGAGACAAGAAACAGGACTGTGACTTAGACATGAAGAAAATGTGATCCCTTATTGAGGTACTAATAAAACTGATTTGTAAGGCTAATATAATGTGCGAAGTAATTCTAAACTTTCAGAAACGTTAAGGTTTAACATAAACTAAGTAGTAAATGTTGGTAATCTAAGTAAATGTTTTTCTTCTTGCAGCTGTCGCTTTTCTTCTCTGGAAAGCTGTCCATTACATACAGTAGTTTATCTATTTTGTGTTGTATTTTCTTTATGATGCAATTTTATTTTCTTTGTTTTCTTTATGTGATTAAACCTCCTAATGTTTGGCATGCATATCCAAATCTACTTTAGCTTTTTTTCTTTTTTTAACAATTAAAGAAGGAAGAAAATGAAGTTACTATTTAGACAGTAATTATGACAGAGTCTTCTAATTTAAGGGCTGTCTCTTAAAACTCACTGATCCACGGGCTTTGACTGCACAGTAATGTTGCTTCTAGTTAGCTGTGCATCTAATCTGGTGGGAGATGCTCTTAATTGAAAAAGGAAGATTTTGTTTGTTTTTCTTCTCTTGCTGCTTGTTTACATTGTGCCATTGGGGGGAAAAATATAGATGATTCACACCTCAGAATAAAATTCTCTCTTATCTATTCATGAAAATGAGCTCTGTTAATGGAGAAAGCTGAATTTGAGAATATTCGTAACTGAGGATCTTTCTTTAAATTGAAAGTATGAAGACTTAGATTGAGGGCAAACTAAATGAGCACTTGTCCCTTTTTGGTAAAAGTTCATGCATCATTGCTGATCTTGATGGCAGCATGGTCCATAGTTGTGAATTTCAAACTACTGTGCTTCCCACACAAAAACATGTCTCTGTTTTTGTGACAGAGAAGACCGTTTTTGTCGTGTAATTGTTGCTGTTTATATACAGTCCATTCTGATGAAGCTTAAATTAATATTGCTTTCCTTTATGGTCAGTGGGACATAACTGAAAGCTGTTAAAGCATTTTTAACAAGAGACTTAACATAAAGTCTCTTGTAGATAAACTTCACCCTTCCTGTTTTGGATAGAGCAACAAGTTTACCACGGAGCAGATTTAGGAAATAGCTTTCCATCAATTCAGTGTTTTATAAATAAAAAGTTGCAGGGCGAGGTCCTTCCTCTGGCGTAAAGCTGATTATTTCCTGTTTGATCCTGAACTGGTGCATTTCAAGTAATGGGATTTTTTTTTATCTGTCAGAGAGGAGAGCTTTTAGAATTTTTTTTCGTTGTGATCCTTTGAAAATGCAGTTTCTAGACTTGAAGATCATTGTAGAACAAAGAGAAATTAATAGATAAGTAAGATGTTGCTGTTTCAGACAAATTTTAATTTAGCTGCATAGTTGTTTGTATCTGGATATTCTTAAACATGTAGCTGGGTGTTACCCTTGAGCTGAAAAGGTGTCAGTCGTAGATCTTTTAAGAGATCATCAGTACTTCTAGTGAGGTTTGGAAACTGATTAATTGTAATTGCTGTGGATTATTTAAATTCAGATTCATCATCTGCCTGCAGAAGGCACACATTTTCTATAAGAAGAATATGTGAGAGGTAGAACTTGAAACTGCTCTTTTACTTAAGGAACACACAAGTTAATATATGAAGTAACACTACCCTCATCCAACACATCTGTTGTAAAAGAAGCCTATGAAATCTAGGCCACACACAAACTGGTCTCCAAGGGCCTGTAGTTGGTGTTAGAATGCTGTTATTATGTGGTCTGATTGGTTTAGTAAAGAATTATCTCCAGTAAAACCATGTAACATAATAGTTCTTGCTCTCCCACATGGGAGCTACTTCTGCTTGACTGAGCAAGACATTTCTTGAAGCAGTAATAACGCACTTGCTCTTGCCAAAATGTAACATTAAGTGAAATGTATCATGATGGACATTTCTGTTGTGTGTCAGTTCTTTTTCATTTAAACATTCGCTTCAAGTCCTCCGCTGTAGTATTGAAAACTATTAAAGTAAATATGGATTTCCTAGCAGTATATTTAAAGTAAACGTCTTCCTTCTTATATTGAAAACTTGTTTGTAGTTATTTTAAAGCCACAAGGAACTGTTTGGAAAATGTAGGCTTTTGTAAATGAAAACTCTGTTGCTGAACTTCCCAGTTTCTAGTTTATTTGTCATGCAGTCACAGCAGTTCAATGAATACTTTATGTGGGATGCTTTCCCTGCTCACTTTGGCTTAAAAGAGAGCTGAGACAGTTCAATAGTTGACATGAACAGTTTTCTGAATAGTACCAGCTTGGTTGCCTTTTGCTGTGATTGTTCAGAATTGTATAGCCTTGCTTTACAGACTTGTCCTTGTGTGACCGTGTGACACTTCCTATCATTGTTGAGGACTTATCATTTTAACTGCTGCTTATTTTTATTGTCTCTGCTCAACAGTGTGATACAAAAGCTGTATGTTCCTTATTTAGGTTGCTTTATAAGCATTGAGTAAGTGTACAAAAACTTGTAAATTTTTGTTTGGATGGTAAAAGGAAGAAGGGAGTTGAGGAGAGAGTGTTGCTCTCCACAGAGATGATGATTAGAGGTGTTACGGCTGAGGGGCAGAGCCTAGCACAACAGAAGTGATAGAAAGATGAGGCTGATGTGCAGAAGACAAGGAGGCAGTATGGCTCTGTTTGGGCACTCTTGTAGTTGCTGCACGCTCAAAACTAGTCACTGGCTTCCCCTAAGCTGCAATGGTCCCCACCCTGTGCAAACAACATGACTTTACTGTAATTGCAGAGGTGTCACCAGGGGCATGGTACGAAGCAATTAGGTGATGTCTTGAGCTTAAACTGAAGATAATGCTTTCATACAAGTAAATTATTTGACTTGCCTATTTTCTTCCCAGTGGATTACACAGTATGGAAAAGTTCTCAGGATCCGAGCCAACTCTTCAGGATTTTCAGTCTTAAATATACCTGTAAGAGAGTTCGCTATAGTCATACGTACCTAGCCCCAGTTTTACAGAGCACTTTGCACCTCTTTTCATACTAGAATTCTACTTTTAAAATGAAGCCTTGCAGTGGTGTTGTTGTAGACTGCATTGTCCTCCTTCGAATCAGTTTAATCAAAAGAATAAATAAAAATGCAGGCAGGAAGGAGATGCTGTGTGCTAGAAGCAATATGTAGACCAGCTGTGCCCTCCATGCAGGGAGCAGCAACCGTATCCTGGGATGTTCAGAGTGAGGTGGCCTCTGCTCCCTCTCCCATGGGCCTCCTCACAGCACCTCTCTCTACTGCACTGTGCTCACACACTGCCCCCCGTGTCTCTAGTCCTGATCCTTGAGGGCAAAACAAGAGTTCAAATTGGAGTTCATGCTGGTTTTAAAACGATGTCTGTATCAGCATCTATTCCACATGAGGGACTTCATCAGAACTTCCAGTCAAGTATTTAGATGCCAAAAATGGTGAGCTTACATTCTGAAAGCTGATTAAGACAAAAATGCTTGAAATTTTTAGTGAAAAGGGAGACAGAATTGCAGTGAAGTGCAAAGAGCACTTCAGCAAGTTGCAAATTAACATGAAATTGTTTATTATTTTGTAGTAGATTAAATAACTTGTTTTCCTCGATTTGCATGTCAATGAATATCTAATTGGTCTATAAAAACAGTGGTTAATGGGTGCAGGAATTATTACATTGATTCAAGGCAAAATTGTTAGTGCATTTTTAGCAAGGGAATGGACTTCTTGATACTTTAAAATTGTATGCTGCTATTGTTACCAGATATTACATCTGTTGTGTTAATTCAGCTTTTTGTAACCATGAAAAATAGTTCTTTGTTGGTTGAAAACCAATTTTAAATGTCTCAATCATGAGAATTGTCTGCGAGGAGTTTTAATGACAGTTTTGAGCATTCTTTACACTGTGGAGCTGTAGGTTTATGTATTGTGCTTATACCACTAGAATCACACTGCCACCGCAGTAACGAAGATTTCTCTGTATGCTTTCAGCAGAGGATTAGGTTATTGCACATAAGGAGAGTACATTTTTGGTAAGTCTGATTTTTATGGCTGAGAAAAATCTAAGATAGTATCTAAGTAAATTAAAAAGTAATTATTTGGGGAGAGGTAACATTTGCTTTAAAAAGATTTATTTGGCAAAGAAGATAAAACTGGTACCAGAAATATTGAAGTAATTTAATGTATAGTAATTTTGCTGCACGATTGTAATGCAGAACCTTACTTCATATGCAGTTGGCTTAGAGCTACGTCTACATTACAAAATCTTTTAGCAGAGCTTTTAGTTAGGTGTACAAGAGAAAATTCACCTCCTAGTCTGTCTACCCATGCTGAGAAAATCTGGCCTAAGTGGTGACTGCGTTAGCAGAAGAGCACTTTGTCAGACCTTTTTTTAGGTCTGCTGGCTTGTACCACCAGAGGGCTATACGAGCCTAGCTGTTCTGGTCTAGCTATGGGAACCAAAGCTGTTAGCTCTCTCTGGTGTAGAGGAGTCCTGGGGCGTCAGTGAAGCAGGAAAGGTTTCAGGCATTTTGCTCTTTCGTTAAGAGGGTATCTGGAGGAGATATTGTACCATTTTCAGGCTCGGACTGTGCTTGTGCTTTGCAAGTTCAAGTTCTGCCTTTGTCAGAAATCAAACAGCTACCAGTGAGCATGTTGCATCTTTCCTCCTTGCATGGGCTGTTTGATGTAGTGGGAGATGTGCCCCCAGAAACTGAAGAGTTTCTGTCTTTTGGAAGTATATTAAATGAGTACTTGAATGAATCACAGATACAAGATTGGGCTGGGCATGTTGGATCATCTCAGGGTTGCAGGCTGTCTAATGTGGTTTGTGAGCCACAACTCTACTCCTTTCTGTACGTGAACTGAGCCTTGAATGTCTTTGGCCTTCTGAATGAGGAGCTAAGAACAGGCATCTCAAAAGATGAGAGCTGACTCAGGCACTGCTGGTGGGCTGTGTCCATGTCTTGCAGAGATGCTCAAAGAGCCTTGAATTGTGTTGTGGTGCTGTGAAAGAGTTCTTATAGAGGTGTGAAAGTGTTCATCTGTAAATGTACGAAGGGATAAGAATGATCAAAAGTGCAGAAGGATTGTGCTGAAAATGAACAAAGGATTAGAAATTACAGATTAAATCACGAGCATTAGTTTCATTTGCTAGGTCATTGCATCCACTTTATGTGATCCTTCTCATGCCTGGTGATCTTGCTTGTGTTTGCAAGCAAAGGTACCACCTTCTGTATTTAAATGAATTTGCTTACTCATTTCTTGCATAAAACTGCTCAAGTGCAAGTCTCTCAATCCTGTTTAAAAGGCTTTTACATGTGCATAAAGCCAAGAGCATTCAAAACAAGTGCCACAGTCGTATTAATTCAAAACAATAGCAGAAGACCATAGTGAATATTGTCTACCTTGATATAAAATAAGGCACATTCGTTAGAACAGTTCTTTCAGGAATGAGAAGTGAAAATTCAGTTGAGTTGTCAGAGGAGAAATCTGCATCTACTTGCTACTCATTTGTACTTTCCACCAGCTGTGGACATGGGAGGTACAGCAGGCCAGCTTGTAGCTTGGTGAGACTTGTCTTTTTGAAGAGCCTTTCCAATTGTTAGGGAACTGCAGAAGCTGTAATTTTAGCTTTGCTGTATCACCTTGAGAAGTTAAAAATCTTGCAGACTGTAGAGCTAAACTGGAAGAACTCGGTGTGTGGGCTGAAACAAGGGTTGCTAATACCTCCATTTGGACGTATCTTTTTCCTAGCTTCATCCCCTTTGAATATTGTGTCTATGCTTGCTGTTGAAATTAAAATGCTTTTTGGCCAAGTATGCAAGACTTTGAGACCAAGACAACAGAGAATCAAAGCATTTGACTCTTCTGCAAACAGTAGCCACTTGCAAGAGAGGCTATCTTAAGCTCCAGCTTTCCCTTTCATTGCTGTTTATGTTGTCCAACAGCTCCGTTGTACAAAACACAGTGAAAGTTTTGGAACAGCTTTGGAAAAGAGCATGGAGCTATGCTAGGCAGAGAAAGGAAATTCTCTGGACTTTGTGAGTAGTGTACATGTTATCAATGTGTTCTGTAGCCAATGTAATTTCATGCACACTCAGAGTTCATATTGACAAGAAAGTTTTGGTGATGGTGTTTTCCACCCATCATCTGGGTCATTCAGTATTGCGCTGGTTTGAGCTAATTGGAATATTTTAATAGATAAAATTATACTATAGGCTGTGAAAGGAAAACAATGGTGATGTCCACTCACAGGCTTGGTGAGATGTTTAGGAATAAGAACTCAAAACAAAAGATAAGACAGTGTCTCGAGCTGGGAGTCAGTGTCTGGGGGGCACAGCATCTCAGGCTCTTAGCAGCCTCTGGTTTCTCCTCTCTGCTGAGTAACTTCACTAACCACTTTTCTTCTAATCCCCCCTGGCCGATCCTCCAAAATTC
>VWYK01129917.1:6074-18805 GCA_013399775.1 Semnornis frantzii | reverse complement strand
CAGCTTTGTGCTGTTATTTGTCCTCATTGAACCGGTACTGTACAGTAAACTGAGCTGGAGGTGGTTAGTGGCTCTTAAGAAAAATGGGTGGTTCTGGAGCTATAAATGAGTATTCTTCATCTTAGAGAGAATTTCTTGGATTGTGTTGAACTGACAGCAAATGAAGACGCTGCCTTCTTTTGCTTTGCTTAGTTTGGTGTGTCTATTCAATCTAGCTATAATCAGCAATGATGAATATACTGTATTGCATTTCAGAAGACTGTTCTCAGGGGTTTATTAAAATTGTTTTTCCCAAAAGAAATTAGCAGAGAATGAATGCTACTTTGGATTATAGCAATCAATACAATATTTTTATACTATACATCTTTATGGCTCTTGATGATAAATATTTTTGTTGATGATCTTGTATTTATAGGCAGCTCCTTTCAGTAAGTCTTCTTTGTCTCCAAAATAATTGCATGAGTGTTTGAAATCCTTCTCTTGAGAAAGTGAATGTATTTTGGAGCACATCTTTATAGCAGTGTGACTGTCATTTATTAAATAGTTCTTAAATCAGTATTACATTGATCAGAATCAACCTTACATGATCTGAATGGAGGATGAATGAGTATCTTCCTTCAAAAAGTAAGCATTTTTGTGAAATTACTTAGTAATACATGGAAATAAAGCTTACTCAGTACTTGGTGAACTAATCAGAGCTTAAGATTCAGTTCCCAATGCTATTTGGGTAATGTGAGGCAAGTAATGAATAAAATCATTACAAAATAAGTGAGGTGAGCCCCAGAAACTTGTGCCTCTGAGTAGAGGTTTCTATATGCTTCATTCCTCTGTTTCAAATAGAACCACAAATTTAATAACCCAAACTGATCTTTGCATCAAGAAAACCTTGAGTCAGTGGCCTAGGCAAGGCTGGGAAGAACAGCTACATCTCCCAGTGGTCCAGGGCAGCTGGACCTTTGGTCTACAACCGCTATAAACCTTATCAGGCAAGTACAGGAGTAGCCATTGATTGCAAACAGCTGAAGTGCATCACAGACAGAATTAGAAGGTGGTGGAGGTAGGGAGGACAGGGCAGGGTAATAGCAAAACGCGTTTTCTACCTTTGTAGTATAAAAGGGTAGTGCCAGTATCTTTACCAGTTTGTACTGGTGGAACTGAACTTTAAACAAGAACCCGTTTAAATGCATATTACTTTTCTGCACACTTGTAACTTAGATGGTATGTTCCATAGCTGAATGAATGGACACCATACACTTCACAGGAAACAGGCATTGTAGAATCATACGATGTAGACAGCAAAAAATTACCTTAAACAATAATTTTGTTTTCCATTTGATCATAATCCCTTATTATTAATCATGCTTCCTTAATACAGGCACACAAACATTGTTAGAGAAGGTTGATGAGACTCTAATAATACATTAAACCTGGTAATCAAATGATGCAATGCCTTCAAGTATTATCCGCCTAGTCTAATTCCCTTTAAGGACTCAAGGTATTTTCTCAAAAAGTATATGATGCAAACATCTGTGATCTTGGTCTCTCTTTAGTCCTCAAGACTTCTCAAGCAATGAGACCTTTACTATAATATGAAGTGAAGATAATCGAGAAATCTGTATAGCAGTGTATTACTGCATACTTCTGGATTGTATATAAACAAATGAAAGTGATTAAAAGAAAGACCAAAGCAACTACTCACACCTCTGCTATACCCCTAGATCTTGGAAGAAGATGTTGTAGCTAGTAGAACTGCCAGCTAATGGTGCTAAGGAGTTGGTTTTTTTGGGCAGTGTGTTTTTTTATGTACCTGGAAAAAAAATGTAAATGCTTTATTTAATGACAAGATTTTGAACCTGTTATATTTTTTTTCACTTCCCACTTTATCTTGTTCTAGATTTCCTGGCCTGTAATTGACTTTTCTTAGAATAAGACATGTAGCTTTTGATATGAAGATTTTTCGAAACCATGTTAAAAACACCAAAGTGGTACTTTTTGTGAGCTTTTTCTGTGGCCTATTTTTAGGGAAATTCCCCAGTGATCTGAAGTCAATGAAGTTCTGAATGTCAAAATTCAGATTAATCATGAAAGAAGCACTTTCATTTTTAGTAAGTTGAATAAATAATTAAAATACATTTTAATGAAACACTATTAATAAGCTTTTCCACCTTGAGCTCCTGATGTACAATACAAAGCATTCAGTATCTTACTCTTTGAATGGTCCCACTGATATTTAGTGGCATTGATCTGTGAAATAATTTGCTGCACACCCCAAATAAAGGTTGGTTTCTCGCATATCCACAAGCTAATGAATTTTAAGTTACTAACTTTCTATCTGGATTGTTACGTAATTTACTTTGAAAGAAGAAATAGAGAATTTTGAGAGAGAAAGAAGAAAAAATAGTCTAACAGTGTCTTTTCTTTTTATTAGATCTTTTACTTGTCAGCATACACTTGGGGATCTTCTTAGCTTTTTGGTGAACTACTATATTAGACTGTACTAACTAGGGAATGTCAAGAATAGAAATGTCAAGAATAGAAATTAGACTGTACAGAAAAATGCTTAAATGTTCATGACTTTACTAATGAGGAACAGAAGATGATTTCCCTGATAAAACAGTGGGCGAGTTAACTTCCAAAGGACTGCATGCAGATGAGTTGAGAATACAGGACAAACAAAACATTAGAAATTTGTTGTGCAAACACAAAAATCTTGCATTACAGCTGCTTTTTCTTCATGTGGATGAAGAGGAATAATTTTTATAAGAAATGTTGCAAAACAATAATCAAAATTATCCAGACTTACATTCAGTTTCAATGATTTAGTGTACTCAATTCAGCAGATGATACTTAGAAAACAATAGCTTTTCTCCAGTATTGACAGTTGTTCTTTCTGAGGTATCTGAAGAACCTACCAGTCATAGGTCGCAAAGACCAGCATGATACCTTCAAGTCCTGGATTGTGAAAACAGCAAGAAAAACGTTTTCAGAAAATATATAGAGTGTATTGAATGAGCAAAATTAATATATGTAGACAATTCCCACCAGAATGGGAAACCATTTTCTTAGTGTAAAGAACTGTGGTGGTAACATCTGCTTGCCTTGAAATGAGTTTTTCTGACTTTGGGTATCTGTTTTGGTATGATTCACAGATCAATATTAAATTGAAATTATTGTATGAGTGCAGAAAATGAAGCAATGAAACAGAGAGGTAGTTGTGCATTTTAGAGAGACAAACACAACTGTTGGAAGTTGGAAAGTTATGTCTACGTTGATAGAACAAGTTTTAGTATTTTTAGAAGCTTGGAGAGACCTGGTGTTTTCTGACATGCTTTCTCTGTTATCCAAAGTGATCTCTACAGCATATATGTAAGATTTGAGACTGGATCCTTCTGCACTTGCACTGTGTAGTTTTTTTAGGAAAAAGCAGAACTCTGAATTTAAGAATAAAGATTGGGCGCAGGATAAGCGTAAATGGGGCATCACTTGATTATCAGGTTTAATGTGCTATTAGTGTCTTGCTGACCTTTTCTATCAATGCAAAACATGGGCAGATGTTGTCATTAAAGAGAAAAAGAGAACAGAAGTGGATAGATAGGAGCAGGCCAGCTGCCAAAAGATCAGCTGACACAGTGCTGACATCAAGTGTAATCTGGGGAGTGCTCCTTATCCAAGCAAACCTTCACATGCAGCAAATCTATCAATGTCTGTGTGTGCAGGAGTCACAGCACTGTCTGTGAACTACTCTCTCATCTGGTCAGTATGTCTTCGTTGCTTGTTTTGTTTTGGCTGATTTATCTGATCCTAGTCTCTCAAAGTCTCTTGTCTAATCTGCTGAGAACAGACCACAAAGAGAAAATGGGGATTTAGGTCATGTTGTACATTTTCGGTAGATGTGCAGAAGTACTTTGGTCTGAGATCTGTGCAGAGAATGTTGCAGACAACTTCTAACTTTAGTATCTTTCCAGTGCAGTATGTGTTGCTTTTGGATTCTTACAAGAAAAAAAAAACAAAAAACAACCAAACCTGGGTCATAGCTATAGCATAACTTAGAGGTGGTCTCAGTTGAAGGGATGCTCTTGTGGGGTGTGATGAAAATGGTTTCCCACAGCCTCCTGTGGGTTGCTTTGCTAACTAGTTTTGTAGAGATTAATTTAAGATGCTGCTGAAACATTGGTGGATGATACAGTGATGGTAAAAAAGTTTGACCTTTATAGCACGTCCTGTTATTTATCTTCAGAAGCCTTGAGATAAATGTGTAAGTGCATCCTCCTCCTCCCATACTCAATCACTAAAGCTGTGCTTTTATGTGTGGCTTCCTCTGTTCATTGTCTGAGCAGGATAAAGGTACTGATGCTTTTCACAGAAGGAATTTTACTTTTCCTACTGTTGGTGGGCTTTTGTTTGTTTGTTGTTGGTTTTTTTGGTTTGTTTCCCCCCCTTTTTTTCCACTTTCCGTAGGACAGTGTAGCTAAGAAGAGAAAAGGCTCAAGAACAGGACTAGAGATTTGTGTTCTCAGTAAGGACAATATAACTGTAGACTGAGCTTTCATGTGAAAGTAGGTTAATATCGATTCTGACAACCTGTAAGAGACTTTGGGAAGCCACTTCCGCTATTGTTGACATGATGATGATTTTAAAAAAAAAGAAAGAAAAATTGCATACATACAAATGCCCAGAGAGGAAAACAAGGAGGAGGAACAGAATTCTTTAACCTAGCATATTCTATACCTGTATTGAATAGATACTATAGAAAAGCCTTTGCTTGCTTGTTTCCTCAAAGAGAAAAAAAGGTATTATCTCTGCTCCTCAAAGAGTGTCTAATAGTCTGCATTGCCTTGTAATGCCAAATTTCTTGAGCAGTGTTTAATGCTTTCTACTGTAGAATGTCCAGCTAAAGAGACTGATAAATTAGGCAATATGGAGCTGCTGCTTACAGCAGTGAGGTAACTACTGATTTGTGTAAGAGGTCCTTTGAAGCTAAAGCAAGCATGTCCATTCTAACAGTGCATACTCGCTCTTTGTGTGTTTTATCTCTTTGAGGCTTTTAACAGCACTGTTTTTTTGAGTTGTCTTTGACCCACTGTTCTAGTTTAGAGCTTCCCAGAGACCCAAAACCCAACAGAACAAAATTAAATATAGGATTTCTCCCTTTGAAAAGAAAAGAATTAGGTAGAAAGAGTGGAAAGGGGTAAAACGCCCACAGAAAACAGTCTAGCACCAATATTGGAAGTTAAAAAGAAATTTAACAATAAATGGAGTTTACAGAGGTATAAGGGAAGGGAAAACAGGTACAAAATATATATATACAAAACCAGATGCATGACAATGGATGGAGGTAGATTCAGGACGTAGCTGGTCCACCACGTGGTTGGCTGGCCACATGGCAAAGCTGGAGCAGCGAGGGTGTTGCTCTTCAGGTGAGGCAAGGAACAGGAAGTTCCTAGGCTTTTGTAGTGTTTCAGACAGGAAGTGGGAGTGGGCTAACCTTTGCCCGTGGGGGCTCAGATTCCAGACCACATCCCAGGAGGGGCCAGGAGGATCTGGGCTCATGTCCCAGCCCCATAGAGGCTCAACCCGTAACATCCACATCTATGTGTTTAGGTGGAGAACAGCACAAAATTGAATGTAGATATACAATTGAATGCTATACATTTAAAATGAGATAAACAACTCCCCCCCCACCTCAAACCTCACCTTCCACCCTGACATTTGAAGTACTTTTCAGCTTTATTTTCCTTTTCCCCTGTATCATAGATACCATTTAGACCATGGCTTTGCTGTTAGTTCTCCTGTTGGAAATCTAGGGGATCTTGATTTTTGTTTTTGTGGCTGTTTTTACTAATTTTGTGTTTTCCCAGGCATACTGTGGATTTTAGCATTTTTATTTCCCATGTTCAACCATTCGAAACATAAAAAAACCTTGAAAGCTTGTCAGGAGCAAAGATTACTGTCATTAGTAAACTGGGCTAAAGGACAGATTCTACAGAAGATTTTCCAATTGATAGATAGAATACTGCTGGGTTTATTGGAAGGAGTTTGGTTTAGAGTGTCTTCATACACGCCAGCTATTTGTTATCCCCTTTATTTATGTTATCTCCATCACCAAGCTGCAAGGATTATCTTGCTCAGCTTGATTCCTTCCCATGTCTTTATTGCTGCCAAGTCAGTGATCTTGGCTACTTTGGGACACATGGAGAATAAACATTCACCATCAACAGCACAAAATCCATTCAGCAGCTTTAATGACAACCAGAAACCATACCGAATGGTGCTGTGCACATAGTTGGATTGGATGGGTGGATATACCTTTCATTTGGTTAGGCTTTGGAGAAGAAGAATTTTTTTAAGAAAACAAAACCCATAGAACCATGAAAGTCATGCTTCAATATTAGCTTTTCCATGATAAATCTCAACACAGATATGTTTATCTGGGTGACAGTCAGCTGGACATTTGCTAAGTATGAGGAAAGATGTTCTACTGTAAATGCATTGACCTAAACTAAGTGTCTTTTCCCAGACAGTTTGGGGCATTTATATGAATGGCTGTTAAGCTCTATGCATTTTAATGGCATTCTTCCTTGGGCCAGCAGCTTCTTTTGACAATAATCTTTTGATTCACTTTACCATAGTTCGTTCCCATGTGGTTGACCTGCTGGCCCAGGAACAGAGGACTTCATCTGCCTTCTTTGAAGGCTGGACTTGCACAGTACTACAACTGCTTGGTGTAATGTGCTCATCAGAAATAAAGTGTTAATCAGTACAGCAGTGCTTACCAACACCAGCATTAAGTGCCTAAGTTTGGCTTCCTGGTGCCTGTTCTCAGTTTTGTGTAGTGTGAAATCTGTCCAGCCTGGGAAATAAGTGATAAAATTGCTCCTTTGACTCTTGGGATGGATAGCTGTGGGGGAGGCTACCAGAATTCAGCCCTAAACCCAAAGGCTCTGCTCCTGTCTGTAATGCAACTATGCTCTTTTCCTATGGGCACGTCTCCCTGCTATACTGATGTCAGGCACATGGGATTTCTGTTCATATACATCCCATAATCCTTCCTATAATTCTTTTATCTCACTGCGCTTGAGACTGAATTTATCCTCCCCAGAGTACTTGATGAAATCAGAGACGCTATGCTATAAACTTGTCACAAATAAATGGAAATTGCCTCAAGTCAGCGTGGTTTAGATTTTTTTTTTCTGGGGTATTTGAATTCTTGATGAGATCTGTGAGTCCACAGATACCCTAGTATCTGTCATATGCTATACCACAGTATTGACCTGCCTTGCAGTGCAAGCTTTTACATTCGAGGTAAATATATTTGCAGTGAAGAAAGAAACAGAATTGCTATCCTGTGAGAACAAAACAAACCACAAACAGCAAACCAAATGAAAGATTATGTAGATGATGAAATCAAAGTTGCTGCTGAAAGAAAAAGCTGGGGCAGCCAGCAGGCAGACGCAGGCAGGGGCAGTGAGTGTGTGCCTGTGCGACAGAGCAGGAGCAAACCAGCTAGAGGAAGGACTGAAACTTAAACTCCTCCTGCAGCTCTGCATCTACTCTGAGTCATTGGTGTGACTCACACTGACAGTGTTCACGTTTGCTAGCATTCGGATGGAGCAGGTCTGGCAACAGAAGAAGCAGGTTAGATTATTGATTACCTGCTGCAGCAAACAGTTGCACCAAAATGCTTTTTTATGAGCACAGATGAAACAGAGGAGGCTCTGCCGAGCACTATTATGATTGTTTTCTTAAGGTAAGAATGCCTGTTATTTATTAGAGGAAGATACGAAAGGGAATTTAGAGCTAGTGAAGAAGACCGAGTCTCTTTCTGCTGCTGCTTATTCTCAGAGGATAATGATGTTTGGAACCTCATTACTGCAAAGCTTTGTTGTGACTGTTTGCAGTGCCATATGGAGAATCATATGGCAAATGGGCAGTGCATGTCCTAGGAAACAAAATAACTGTATTCTCATTCATTGATGTTATGTAAGGCATGGCAGCCATGTTAAGGACAGAAGACCTCTTTCGAAGAAACAGTGCTGCTACATGGTAGGGCAAGGAAAACAACTAGTTTTTAAGCAGCTGTCTGTTCTTTGGAAAGTGCTGCAGCTCTGTAGTTCTTTCTTAAACTAAATTTACTGAGACTTCAATTTCTGTGTTAATAGAATTAAAAAACAGTAGCTTTAAAAAGAGCAAAATAACTGTTTACTTTTAGTATCAGAGTGCTATTTTGACTTCATCATTCAGGCTGGGATTGTGAGCATGCTGTGATCCATGCAGTACATGAATGTAAACAGTTTCTTCAAATACTTTCAATGCTACTTCCAGGTATCAGGATGATTTTCTTTTAGTGCCACTGAAAGTCCATATATATATGTATGTATTTATTTTATATATATATATATGTATGTGTGTGCATGTCTTGTTCTGACAGTTGTTACATGCGGAATGTAGGTCACATGCTGGTTAGTGTTGACATGCGGAGTGTGTAAAACAGTTTTTGTAGCATCTTTACTGCTGTTTTGTTCACTCTAGTGCTATAATCTTAACGTAGATTAGACTGGAGTAAAAAATTTTCTTCACGTGGAAACTACTGAATCTTGAGCTTTTGCCATACTCTCAACATGTATTTTTCTAAATTTAGGGACTCTCTTTTCGAACTGCAGTAATGAATTTATCTTAATTTCTTTTGCAGTGTCCTTTCAAAGCGCATACTGCAGTAAGTTTGTCAGCTGCTCTTGGTGACAAAAGAGCCTGATCACTTCTATATATTATTTCCAGAATGAGAGAATGAAGATATTTTCAAAGCCTGATTGTTTACTAGCTTATTTTCAGCTACTTGAAGCCATCACTTCCTTTCTGGAATTTACCTAAAAATGGTCACTGTCTTCTCTCAAAGAAATGTGGTTCTGTAGTAAGGTCATTTGAAAATTACAGCATACTTTGGGGTCTTACTCAATTTGCTAAATTATAGCATCTGCTGCTGCAATGTTTTCATTCCTGTCAATTTAACTGGATTTATGTTACTAGTTCTTTTAAAAAATGATTGAATTCCTTAATTAAATGTGGACTAAGGTTCGTTAGTGCATTTGTATTATCTTCGTATTTCTCGTGGCATCCAACTGAGAAAACCAAAGTCATTCATGGGCACCCATCTGCCAGAACAAAGTTTGGGTCACTAATTTCTATGATTTATGTTTCTGATATTTATCATGTTACAGCATGGTAAATGCATGCTACTTTAGACATTGTTAACATTGGTTTTAGGACTGTTCACTAATAAAGTTCTGGCACATGACAGTCTTTCCTTCCTCTCTCAAATCCAAACAAGTCCAAATAAAACAGTCTTTGCAGTCTTAAACTTTCCACTGATTTGTATCTGAATTATTGTTTTCTGAAACTGTGCCAGAGCGGTCTTTGCCATCATGTTTACCTCTAAGTATGTATGCATTTAGAGTACCAATTCTCTGTTGTCAAACCAGAACAAATAATTTATTATAATAAAACTCAATCATCTTCAATTGAGTTTACTTAATTTCTTAATTAATGCATTGCGTGTACAGTTAAATAATAAACAGTTAACATTTTGAAATTTCGAGAACAGGCTTAACATCTAAACAACAGAATGTCAGCCCTTGAGTCAACACAGCTGTGAAGATAGCCTCTTCATCCTACTGGTCCATAACCTTTGTGTAAGTGATGACCACCAGAGAGAACTCCTGGCTGCTCATCTTATTCTCCTGCTGCCTGCTATGTCTGTCTCTCTCTGCCACTGGAATGCTATTAAGTGAAAAAGAACATCAACTGAAAAAGAGCCCAACCTCACAAGATAAGTTAGACAGTTTGCTTTATGCAAGCTGGCAAGCTTCTGGGCAAAGCTAAAACAATTTCAGTGGTTGTTGTGATACTATCTTGATAATGACATGCCTTCTTTTGGATAGATTTACAAGTCACAACTGAAATGTAAATATCCAAGGCAGGAGAGATTTGTGCAGGAAAATGAATTTAACTTTGTGTTAAATACTAAGGAAGCAGCTGCATTTGATACTTATGTGCAGGGATTTTGCAGGATGTATGATAGGTCTTGTCAAAGTCTACCCTTTAAACACTCGGAATGTTAGTTTTTGTTGCTTTTAATTTGGCTTTGCATCAGGCTGTAAGGGCAATAAATGACAGGAGCGGTTTGGACCATTTCAGCTGTACTTTTGGCAAGATAATAAGTGTGAGCGTTGATCATCTTCTTGACCTTTCTTTTCTGTAGTAGAAGCTTGTTATATTCGGTGAACCCAACAGGAGATCCCAGCTCACTGTTTTCCCTTCCCGTTCCTAACCTACGGGACATTGTAGGAGCACTGAACAGGCTGCCCATAGACGTTGTGCCCTCTAGAGACTTTCCAGATCTGCCTGGATGCATTCCTATGTGGTCTACCCTAGGTGTTCATGCTTTGGTATGGGGAATTGGAGTTGAAAATCTCTGGAGGTCCCTTCCAACCTTTAATGTTCTGTGTTTCAGTGATCGTTGGTGCTTGCATGGCTGATTTTCTCTTCTCTGTATAACTCCAGAGCTACATTTTTGTCTCTGCCCTTGCTGAAGTTTTTGTGGACTTCCCACTGAAATTTAAGCCCTATTTTTAGATTCTTACTTCAGCTGCTCTACTGTAGTCTACTGCTCTACTGTAGTTTAATGATTTTTTTTCTTCCCTTGATAGGTTTTCCACCAAGGCAAGCCTTAAATGGTGGAAAGTGCCAAAGCTCATGTAATTCAGCTCTTTCCTTTTGTTCCTGTGCCACCTGTGTAGTGAATTACAGGTGGTGTGTTTACCTATCCTTTTATTTGGTTTTTTCCTTCATAAAATCTGCTGCTTTTTTTCTGTGGGTTTCTTTGTTGCCATGCCCTAACTGTGTTATTTTGAGCCCTTCATCTGCCTTCCTGGCACTTGGAAAGCAATGCTATTGGATTAGCTCTGATCTCTAACATATTCTGCTTCCTCATTCTGTGAGCACAGGTTTTGAAACAGGCAGCAGCATTGTTCTTGTGAACGCTATTCAACCTCTCCCTGCCATGGCAGGAGAGAAATGCCTCTGAAGGAAACACAACTGTTGCTGTGGGTAGTAAGTGGAAAAATTAGATGCATGGAGAAAATGAAGCGTTTCTCCATAATTCTTAAAACTCTTGAGTGGGAGGAAGGTTGTACTTTACATAAGCTATGTTGTCCATGATGTATAGCTAGCCTTGATAAATGGATGATGAAGAAGTTAGGGGAAATCCAGTCTTGTTATTGAAACAAATTACACGAATCATCTTTAATATGGGTGACATTTTGATTGTATGACAGTTCTACCTGATGATCAACCCAAATTGAGCACTGCTCTATCGCATGGTGAGTTTTACATGGAGTAGAAAAGGGTCCATGCACTGAATAATGATTTATTAATTTATTTATTTTCCACCCAAAACTATGGTTGCCATATTTTCTGTGGTGAATTGTCATTTGGCATTAGACTTTCTGAATCAGGACTCTGCAGTATATGAAAAAGCATTTGTATACTGGTGTCATGTAACAGCACAACATTTCTAGTTTCAAATCTGAATTTGAAAAGAAAGGAGAGAAAAGGTTTGTTTGAATTGAGGTTTTTCGTACAAGATTTTGGTGTGCTTATTTTTGGTTATTTTTGCCTATTAGAAGTAAACCCTTGGCAACTGGAGTTATACTGGAATAAAATTGTTGGATATGAGCAGTATGAATAGCACTGTTTGCAATACTGGGCCATCTCATTTGTTGGAAAATGTGTCTTTGTATTATTTTTGAAATGACAGTTACTACATCACTACTTTTGGGGTTTTTTATTTGTATGTACATCTAGAAAACATCTGCTTTGTTCCTTTTCCTGTTTTCTGAAGATTTCTTCTTGTTCGGATTAGATTTTTTGCCTGGTTTTAAAGAGAAGGGAGGAGGAACTGTTAAATCTTTGTTTATATTGTTCCATGAAAAGCTCTTCTCTTAATCCTGGAACAGTTCAGGCAGGGAGGTGAGTGAACATGTACCATTTGCCCTGGAAGGCCCCAAGTGTTAGAGGGGTACGCACCGCATTGCATTGTGTGAAGTTCTGTATCACACAGGAAAGTCACAGCCTCAATTTTTGTCTCTTGAAACCTTTGTGTATTCTTGAGCATGTACTAGTTTAAATAAAGAGTGACGGATGCAGCCTATACTGTGAATATAGCAATGTTGGTACTTTCATTTGCCTTCAGGCTGTTTCCCTTTGACTAATGTTTCACGTCTATAGTTACTGCCCTGCTCTGAAGTTGGAGTCAGTGAAAGGATAAGTATAGTTCCAGTTTGCTCTGGTTAAATGACATTTTGACCTGGATTACGATGTCATGTTATTTCTGTGCTGAATTCTTCTTGTATTTTATAGGGACACAGAAATCTGGGATTAGCTCAGTTTTTGTTTGTTTGATGCTTCATCTTTTAAAGCAGCAGAGCACCTCTGAGTCTGCTGTGCAAGCTTAAGTATATGATAGTGCCTTTGTAGGCTTGATGTCTCACATATCTCTGAATGGTTCAGGTAAAACAGTTTAAAATCAATGGTTCCATGATCCTTATGCAGATTTACCTTTTACATAAATACTTGCTAGTGCCAGGTGGCAGGACTGCTACAGGGACAGGTGATAACAGGGCATGTCCATTTCTGCAAGTTATTTGGGCCACAAATCTGATTTTTTTTCCCTTTTT
>VWYK01129876.1:6134-20669 GCA_013399775.1 Semnornis frantzii | reverse complement strand
TTTTTTTTTTTTTTCTAAATGAGGCCAACCTGCTAATAATACAACTGATCACTCACTGCAAAACAAGGAACCGATGAACAAATACAAACCAATGCATGCAGGCAACAATTCAGTTCACTGCCTATCCCAAAACATTGCATGTTCTACATGACACTTCCTGCCTGTCCCACTCACTTGCCCTCCTCTACCTTAACACACCCAGAAACTGAGCTATGTGCTTTGTGTGACTGCTGAAGCGAGCTCCCAAGGCCAGTTTATTATTTCTTTGCCCTTCCCCCAAAGCTAACATACCCTCTTAAGGTATCCAGTTGATTCCCCTGCTGCAAAACACTAGTTGCTAGGAGAAAATCTACTGCTTGGCAACAGATTTTTAAAACAACAACTCTG
The DNA here is from genome assembly GCA_013399775.1 of Semnornis frantzii. Taxonomy (NCBI): domain Eukaryota; kingdom Metazoa; phylum Chordata; class Aves; order Piciformes; family Ramphastidae; genus Semnornis; species Semnornis frantzii. The sequence continues at coordinate 20,282 of VWYK01129876.1, read as the reverse complement.
GCTTTGTTACACACTGATCTTTACATTGCCAGCATGAGCAGTTGTTAGTACATCTGTGTATTTATAACCCTCTTTAAACTGACTGACCCCTTCTAACAGGGATGTGTTTGCCTTTTAGTTCCTTACTGTTCACCGCTGATAATGCAGACAGGTTCAAACTCGTTTTTCAGAATTGCTGAATGTTGCCTTCCACCAAGATGGGAAGCCTCTGGGGTACTTCTTCTCCTGTTAAGCCAACTTGCAAAAGTCTGTTTTAATGAACTTTTTATGAACATCCTATAAACTTACAAAAATACAGCATGACTATCACACTATATTGTGTGAGAGTTCATTTGACTACAGCAAGGACACCGGAAACAAATAAAACAACTTAGAGTGAAGCAGCTAGTGACTTTACTGATTATCCAGCTTTTTATTTCCATTTGAAAATTATATTGTCTATTTTCATATGCTGTACCTACAAATACAGTAAAATCACAGTGACTGCCCCTTTGCTAGTCAGATGGCTACAGCTCCAGCCAGTACCACATCACCACTGGCAATGAGGAATAACAAAGTACAATCATAGTCCTCAGACAACACCCAGCACTGAATTTGGATTACTTGTCATGTAGTGCATCTTCCTAGTATCTAATCTAAATCTTCCCTCTCTCGGTTTGAAGCTGTTACCTCTTGTCCTATCACTGCATGCCCTGATAAAGAATCCCTCCCCATCTGAAGGTTCCTGGTTTTGACAGCTTGTGCTCTATGCAAAATCATTGTAATGTCAAGAAATTCATGTTCATCTGTCAATCACCCACCAATAGAATTACAGAGCAAATAATTAGAAACAGAAAGCAATGCCTTTTTAAGAAGCTGTTTTTCATGAGTAACAGTTTTTCTATAAAAATCACAATGGGCATACTGATGGCATGTGGCTCCTGGAAACAGTAATTAGAAAAGTGGATCAAACGTCCTGAAGAACAAATCAGTCTGAAGTTGGGGGAATGAACAGCTCGTGTATAAAGAGAAATTAGAGTTGCAGACCCAGTACTAGGTTCTGTGGTTAATCAATTGCACTGTCTGAGTTCAAATCAAGTACTTTGGAAATCTTTAGCTAGACTGTATTATATTGAAAGTTAGCATTTGTAGTCCATACTTGTATACAACTCAATATCAAAGAAACTAGCAATTACTTCTCTGATTTTTCTGAGATCACAGAAAAGGAATCGAAAGCAAATGATACTCTTATGAAGTAGTTTTTCTGCATGCATGTGCCTTTCTCTCAAACATTCTGGCAAATGCTGTATTAAATATTCAAAGTCAGAACTGCAGTGGAAGATAAAAGATGACCAGTCCTTTCATTATTAAACTAAAACAGAAATTCAAAGATTAAAGGACATTATTCACATTTTTATTCTTTTTGCCCTTAGCCAAAGAAACTTCTGCATACAGAAGTTCATACAGACTTATGCCATAACTATGGTTAATGTCATGGTTTCAGTAGTTACAACACCACAGCCGCATGTACTACACTGGCACTGCAGCAAACTCTTAGAAGAGGGAGGGTATTTTTAATACAGCATTAATAATTTACTTTTTAAAGCATTCCTAGGAAACAGACCATATCCTATCCAGCAAAGCAGATGTGAACTGCCATCTGCTCCTCAGGCTCACCATTGGAAAGAGTCCTGGGATGCATCAAGAGCAGTGTGGCCAGCAGGGCAAGGGAGGGGATTGTGCCCCTTTACTCTGCTCTCCTCAGACCCCATCTGGAGTACTGTGTGCAGTTCTNGGGAAGATTTAGACTGGATGTCAGGAGGAAGTTCTTTACAGTGAGGGTGGTGAGGCACTGGCACAGGTTGCCCAGGGAGGTTGTGGATGCTCCCTCCCTGGAGGTGTTCAAGGCCAGGCTGGAGGAGGCCTTGGGTAACCTGTACTAGTGGGAGGTGTCCCTGCCTATGGCAGGGGGTTGGAACTTGATGATCCTTGAGGTCCCTTCCAACGTTACCATTCTATGATTCTATAAGAGCCATCTTCATGGCAGAATGCACTCCCCTTCTCCTCCCCAGATTCTTGAATGAAAGTCACAAGCTGTAGGTAGACTGCTAACCTGTCAGTCTGAGAGGGTGACTGCCAGGCACCATCAGGCAGAGATCAGAAGAGCCAAACCCCAACCACTGGCTAAAAAAGGGCTTTTAACACTTTCAGAAAAACAAAACAAAAATAAGCACTCATTTATATTCTGATTCACTTTTCAAAAAACCTGACAAAGTTGAATATACTGAAAACTAAGGAAAAAATCTTGGGACAACTAAAGAGAGAAATCCAAACAGCAGTATTTTTGGGAAAGAAAATAAAAAGCACTAGAAATAACATTAATGTACCTCAAAAATCAGCCTTTGCTAATACAACCTGTAAGCAAACACAAATAGAAATGAAGTGCCACCCACCTTTCATAATTCATACAAGCCTATCAAGTTTTCTCACAACTATATTTTTGTGGGTCATTGTTAATTTTTTTAACTCTTGCCAACAGTAAGCTATTTACAGTTTAATTAGATCAGGAGAGTCCTCTTAGGTCATTCATTTGCTCCCTTGTTGTTATAGACAACCTTAGGACAGGATTTGTTGTTACAGTGTTCAGACTGTAACAAGTCTAAGTGCTAGGAAACCTCTTCATATCTTCTTACCATTTTTTTCCCTAGCCAGTTTGTTCTCCTTTCTTCCCATGCCAGCATCACCTAGCCTTATTTTGCTTATGCATATTCCTCTCCTGTTTACAAGGAACATGTATTATTAAAGTTTTCTCCTACTCTCAGGAAATGCTCCTGAGACTTTCCAGTTTTTGCTGTGTATAAGAACACCACTAATGCAAAGCTACAGGTCAGTTTTGTCAAGCAGCCTGGCAGTGAAACCTATGCTTGAGTTCACACCGAGGCTATACTTGCCCTGTTGGCCAGTGTCAACTGTTTGTACTGGGCATGGCAGTCTCCATATTCTGGGGACATGAAGCAGTACAGCATGAACATGACCACATCCCAAAAGGGAAGGAGAAATCTCTAGCCTTACAAAATTAATGGCAAGAATACACTGTTGACAGGACAATGATGCTAGTACTTGAGACAACACGATGTCTCCTGTTGGGCTTGACCAGCTAATGAACAATGAAGCTCTTGTAGAACAATGGAGATGTAGGTTCAGATCAACCAGTACTCAGCATTTTTTTGTCCTCCCAAGTTATTTCAACACTTGCTCTTGCTTTGTCATTTTATATCTGTGGAAATAATTTTATTTCTTTTTCTGAAGAGTCTCCAAATCTCGCTTTTAATCAAACTCCTGTAAGTGCTCTTCCCAAGTAGAGGCAGTGTATTAACTATCCTACAATCTTTTGTTACATTAGGTTTTTCCAAATATTACTGGACTTAGGATTTGTTACTTCATTCATTAGTTCTTCCAGAATTCTGTACAACTCCTCTATACTTTTCTACCAGCAAGTACTTGGCACCATTCCCATCCTTTACTTTCCACTACTAATTCTGCCTTTGCCATCATGATGAGTATCACATGCCTGTTAAAGGTTGGGGCAAAATATGAGTTTAATGTGGTTATCCATCACTGTACTGATTGACACAACACATTAAATCATATGCTGTGGTTGGTTTATGGTTCTTGAAATCATTTTCTGAACTGCATAATAAATTAGTTCACAGGGTTGGAATCTGCAGCGCAAGTGTAATTTCAAATGTCATTTTTCCCTCAGTCCTTTAGTTTACTATTGTCAGCTGACAGGCAGCTGAAATAAATTTGAATCCTGCTTCCCAAAATGTCAGAATCTTGTCCATTTGAGTCACTTTTCTAGTTCATTAGAGCACAGTTGGCAGAAAGAACACAAGAATGGCAGAAAAGGTACTCCCACACAAAGCTAGGATTTGATCAGAATAATCAAACCAGGAAGTTAATGCTCACTGAGTGAAGAGCTGAAATGCAGAGTGGCAGTTTCCACTTTTAAGGATAAGAACTACAGCAACATCACGGGTTTGGTAAAGAAAATGGGATTTCTGGAACTTAAGCAGCCACTGACTGTGGGGTGAAATACAAACATCTCCTACCAGCTATTACATTAAGTATCTGTAGATTTGATCTTTGGCAGAAATACTCAGATATGAATGTGACACTAAATCAAACACAATGCACATGACAGAAAGACTGCACCTACTAATAAACTTCCTCCAGCATCATACCCTAAGCTTCTTAAAACCTGGTATGCTCAGGCCAAAGCTACATCATTTATTTTCCGCAGAGCTCACCAGTGGCTCACACTATCGAACCACAATTTTAAAGGACATTATTTCTGCTATGTTAATCATTTTAATTGAGCATTTCATATCGTTTTAGACTTTGTATCAAGAACAGTTACTGCTGGCAACTGTATCCTACCGACTTCCAGCTCAGCGTTCAATTACCATGACAAAGCACCACCACAGACTGCCTTTCTGTCAGCATTTCACAGCCCTCTGGTAACTCTCAGGGTCTGTGACCCTTATAATACCATCTGTTCTGATGCCATTGTGTCTATCACTTTTTCAAATGGTCATAAATTAAAAACCAGACAGAATCCCAAAGAAGCTACTGTCAGCTGTCAGGACAAACTGTAACAGGGACCGTGAAAAAAATGGAAATTGAAATGGCTCTGCAGCTGACAGAGGTTTACTTCATCATCTTTTGAACGCTTAGAATCACTTGGGAACACCTACCTTAATTTATTACTTGTTTCCATTTAGAAAATAAAGGGGGGTGGGTTTTAAATGACAAAACATACTTTGAAAACTATCTCTTTATTTTAAATTACTTATTTTAAGGTAGAAAAAACTACTTATCAGCAGATAAATTGTAATTCAGAAACCAAAGCAAATAATTTCTTTTAGTAGGTCACATCTCCTCTGCTAGAAGGCACTTTTCTGAAGTGCTACCTAACACAACCTTTGCCCATGTAGATTTAGAGCTTCTAAACAATTTTTATACTCTATTGTACAGAAGACATTTTGAATCTGCAAGAACTTTTGTTAAAATTTTATTGCTATTGCCCTTTACTGATTATCACAACACTCTCAATTCATTATCTTGTCTAAATAAGTTATGTTAACAAGTCATATAGCTAATTAACCTAATGTAGCTGAATGCATTATGTTATGTTCTGGAATAATTAGAAGTTAACTTTTAACAGGTATTTCCATGAGCACTGACCATGAGGCCTGATTTGGTTTTCTAATGCCTATGCCTTATATCCCTGGAGCAGAGGATTTACAAATGCTCACTCTCATGTATACTCGCTGATATCTAATAAAACTTTTTGAAACTGTGGAACAACCTCAGTAGACTTTCCTTGTGCCTCTATTTTTGTAATACTTACACAAGCCTAAATTATTATTTTTGACATCATTCCCTCTTCTGTCTAAATGAAACTGGATAAAAAATTTAAAGTTATGAAGGCAAAACTGACAAACATGCACACAAAGAGAGATCTAGTAAGCCTGATTTACTAAGGAGATCAGGAGAATACAGTCTCAAGGAGAAGGACTTTGGGTGGCAGTTGCTGAAAATCTCAACATCAGTCAGCAATGTTCACTTGCACCCCAGAAAGCCAACTGTATCCTGGGCTGCATCAAAAAAAAGTGTGACCAGCAGGATGAAGGAGGTGATTCTCCCACTCTACTCTGCTCTTGTGAGGCCCTACTTGGAGTACCGTATCCAGTTCTGGTGCCCCCCAGCATAAGAGGGACGTGGAACTGCTGGAGCAAGTCCAGAGGAGGGTCACATAGATGATCAGAGGGCTGGAACACCTCCCCTATGGGGACAGGCTGCAACGACTGAGGCTGTTCAGCCTGGACAAAAGAAGGCTCTAGGGAAACACTGTAATGGCCTTCCAGTACCTGAAGGGGTAGTAGAAAGCAAATAAGGGACTTTTTACAAGGGCTTGTAGTGATAGCATGAGAGGGAATGGCTTTAAGCTTCAGGAGGGTAGATTTAGACTGGATATTAGGAAGAAATTCATTAGAGTGAAGGTGGTGAGACACTGGAACAGGTTGCCCAGGGAGGCTGCGGATGCCCCCTCCCTGAAGGTGTCCAAGGTCAGGGTGGATGAGGCCTCGAGTAACTTGGTCTAGTGGAAGGTGTCTCTGCCCATGGCAGGGAGGTTGGAACTAGATGATCTTTAAGGTCCCTTCCAACCTAAATCATTCTAGGAACCTTTGAATCAGTCTTATAAAGGCAAGTTCAAGATGTGTGATATAACCAGCATACCAGTAGTGCCTGAGGGAGACTGAATACACTTGAATTGCAACATATAATTTCACGAGCATCACTGATTAGTAATCAATGAATTAAAATCCAGGAAAATAATTGAGGAAAAAAAAACCAAACTCAAATGTTAATTGCAGATACATCCCATAAAAGCAACATTCATAAGTTCATTTATGAAGCTTAGATCCCGGGATAAAAGGGAAGTATTTAAAATCTTTGGGATCTAGAGAAAAAATTATTTTTTTTAAAAAAGAATCTAATGTCTGCATCCTAATGGGCTGACTCAAACATGGTATATCACTCAAGTGCTTAGGCAGTGCTCTTCCTTGCAGTGCTTAGCTTTAAAGAGGTGTGAACAATGTCAGTGTTTTCACATTTCTGCCAAGTGTTTTGCTAATGAATTGCTTTGCTTGGTACATCTGACCAGTACCAAGAGTCTGAAGATTTCTTCCAGGTCAAGGCTTTATGTGAAGATACATGGCTCTTAAGTATGAGCTCTCTATTTTAAAATCCCAATGTCTTCTTAATACTTCTTTTCCTTTTTTGTACTATACCAGTTCTTAAAGAGAAGGTGTTTCTAAAACCAACTGGAGATTCAATATAAGGTCTACTTCTTGCAAGACAGCTTCCTCAAAGCATCACAACAACATCCATTACATGCAGGACTTTTCAGATCTGGGTGAGAAAGCCACACATGGTATAAACTACACATTTCAGGTCAGAGATTAGGAGAAAGGAGTTGGAGTGTATTGTTATGTACAGAGATTTCTCCCAAGACTGTTAAGTGTATCTTGGCACCAAACTACATTCAACCTCAACATCTGGACAATAATAAAGATTTACAGCCACTCTGACAAACTTCATCATTTTAACCTGCCATTTCTTGTTTACCTTCCACAAATCACAGAGTGAGGGCACTGTTATGGTTTGCCAGATCTTACCAGATTGATCTCCTTTGCCAGAGGATGTTACTCCTCTTCAGGAAAAAGCTGACCTGAGAAGTCTGACCCAAAAATAGATTTATTGCATGTAATGGTAATTACGTGAGCGCACAAACAGTGTAACAGCAAAAGGAAATTTATTACTTTAGTTCTCCAAATCAGGCTCATGCTACACATCAGTAATATGCAAGAGTTATGTATGTGCTCACCAGTTCATGTTAGGGACTCTAATACCCTCCAGCTTCCCCAAACAACATAAAATAAGACATTTCTATTTCAGGTAGGAGTCTGATTTGTAAGACAGGAGGGATGCACCACAGCGTAGACCTGAACAGAACATCAGAGAAAAACTAACCACTCATTATAAGAGAAAGCTGCAATTCTTTTTTTTCCCTTCAGATCTGTTTATCTACAGACTTCATATTTTGAACTTTCTACTGACTAACAACACAAGATAAGAAACAAAGACCTATGGAAGTGGTTCACCTTTATAAAAGTACACTACTCCGAACCAGTGCTAAGTTCAACTGCGCTCTCCAAACCAGATCAAAAAGCAATGACAGAAATGAAGTACTGGTGCCACAAATACTTCTGGAACAGTCTGCTATGCAAACAGCCATTTCCATCACCAACCATCTTAGCTGCAATGATTTGGGAAATACATCAATTGAGCAAATCCAAGACAATACCAACAAAATCTGCCAGAAAGGAAAATACTTGGAGGAAAGAGATGTAGGATAAGAAATTGGTTTATTATTTACAAGTACCAAAAGTCTGCAGTGCATTTGAGACAAGGGCCTCACGTGGCTAAGCTGAAATGGCTATCAAGGAGCTGCCACACATGCTACCTTCACTGTTATGGCATGCAGAGGAACAAACTATGCTGATCTAAGATAGAGCTGTTTGTGCCATCTATATATTAATAGGAGGTCCATCAGTGACAGTAGTAAATTTAAATACCATAAGAGAAAAAACCCACCTAATGCCAGTCATTTGGAAATGAAAAACCATAAAAGAGAGCCCCCAGGCTCCTTTCAACAGCCAGCAGGAATATTGAGGCTGCTGACTGATACATTGGAGATCCCTGTAGGGAAAATTATTTTCTTCAGAGTGCAAGGGCACTGGAATTAAATATGAGTCCCAGGAATGTGATGCTCAGAATGAGAAATCAGAAGACTCGTATCATGGAGGGGAGATTTAGACTGGATGTCAGGAGGAAGTTCTTTACAGTGAGAGTGATGAGACACTGGAACAGGTTGCCCAGGGAGGTTGTGGCTGCTCCCTCCCTGGAGGTGTTCAAGGCCAGGTTGGATGAGGCCTTGAGTAACCTGTACTAGTGGGAGGTGTCCCTGCCTATGGCAGGGGGTTGGAACTAGATGATCCTTGAGGTGCCTTCCAACCTTACCATTCTATGATTCTATATTTAAAGCTAGGCAAGTTGCAGCATCTATACCTCAGTTTCTCATTTTCTTAACTGGAAATAAATAACACATGCTTTAGAGCAAAATGTATTTGAAATTTAACAAGTTAACCCCTCAAAATTGTCATGAAAACAAACATTATGACATTTTTATGACATCTTTTAAATATCTAGACTTCCAATTTAGCAAAAGATACTTCAGTCATTGTTTTATCTGTCTTAGTTGCCATACTATCTGCAGCTGATTTTTATTCCTGTACACTTATTCAGATGTTTAAATATTCATGCTTAAAAATATAACGAGCTGAAACTAAAAATAAAGCTAGATGAACCAAATACCAAATATTAAATTCAATATTTAAATTGGCTACCGGTTTAACAATGTAAGAATGTATAGTTGTGGAGGTAAAAAGACTACAGCTAATGAGTTGTGCTTTAAGTCCCAAGTCAGTGCTTTAAGAAAACGTACAGATTAGATTGCTACATGAGATTGTGAAATTTAAAAGCTCTTATCTTTTTGTTCTCCATGAAGTCCATGCATATCAATATCAGAATTAAAAGGGTGCAGATCAACATGGCCCTGATGATTGAAAAAGTGATGAAAGCCCATAACAGCTTTCTCTTTTCAAGTTTAGCATTAGTAAGTCTCACTCATGATGTATTTTTCCACTTATATCAGTTTAGCCAAGTAGCTCACAATGATAGAAGTGGCATTAAAAGTGTGAACAACTCTAAATTTGCATCTGCTGTTTCATGTAGAGCGAAGCTGGATTAAACAGACAATGAGTACCTATATTTGTATACAGCAGAGTTTTGGAAAAGGTAATTTTAGACACCACTGATCCTTGTGCTTGTACACATAGATAATTGTCTCAAGCAATAAACTGTACAACATAACCTCTTACATAGAAGCAACCAGTACCCAGGTTAAAGATGGTTAGCTTACTATGGCTTCAGTGATGCTGCATGGTTGACCAGATCTTTCAGCCATTACCCAATTAAGTCAACAGAAACTGAAACTCAGACCATTGTTTCACAATGTCAAATGTACAGCATCAATACCAGGTTACGAAGATGCTGGTTTGTAACTTCAGTGTTGATTTTAGTATTACACCACATCATCACAACAGCAACACAAACAGAAAACATCTATTATACTCAGCAGGAAATAAAATTATAAATGCATCCAGGCTTTCAAACCAAAAGTAAGGGAATTTTCTTTTCAAAGCCAATGCAAAACCAAAAGCAGAGAGATTCATATAATCAAATTGTGAGATCTGGATTATCTCCATCTTAGAAAACAAGAGTAAAGAAAAATAAAGAAACAAAGACCAGCTAGCAAGCTAATATTGGAAGAATTTTCACTACCAAATACTGTTTGTATTTCAGTAGTGAAATTATTACTTCAGTTTCCTTAAATTACATGCAAGGTCTGAGAGCAAATGTTGAAGAAAGGAACGGTCAGATGCGTGGTAATAGGGAAAAAAGTCAAGCCCCTCCGTAGTAGCTGTGTTCACAGCTTTGGTGACACTTTGGAGACCACTTTCATCTCCTATTCCATAACTTTAGTTACAGAAGACAGCAGTCAGTTTCATTCAGAGAAAACACTAGACTTTTTTAATACACAAGGTGACCAAGCAGCACATCTCTTCTCTCCTAGTGAGAGATAAGAGATGGCAGATTTCTGAAAAATAGTAGCTTCATGTAGCTTTCTTCATATCTTTTGTTTCTCCTCGTTGAAAAAAAAATAATATGAAGAATAAAGGAAAAATAATGATCAAACCTCAGACAGGAACACAGTTCTCAGAGTCAGACAAAGCACACTTCGGATTTTCCCATGAGTTAAAGCTCACCAAAATAATTCATTTCTCTATTAGTTTGCTCATCTAGATTAAAAAAATACCTTGTCACAGTACTAACTGTAAAGGTCAACTCTTTAACTCATTCTAAAACCAGTTATGTACAAAAAAAACTCCCAAAAACCAACCAACCAACCAAACAAACAAAAGGCCTATTTTTAAAGAAAACTAATTGTGGAGAAACTGTATTATGCTTTTTATATGTAGTATAAATCAGCTGAATCCCTCCAAAGTGCAAGGTTCAACTCCTAACTCGCCTTCAAACTGTAGATTAATGAGCAGAGGAAGGGCTACTAAGTAGAGGAAGGACTACTAAGTACAATAATGACCAGCAGAGAAGGAAAGCTTCAGTAAACAGAACGGAGGTCTTCGTATAAAATCTAAAATAAGATGAGTTGGAGAGATAAAGAGGCATAAAAAGATTCTTCCAGACTGGAGATTGGCAGAAAAAAACTACCAGAGTAGACAACTTATCTGGGGAATGCAGTTGTTTGACATAACCCTGGCAAAAGCAAGCATTAAAATAATTTCCTTGAGGGGCAGCTGCTTCCAGACCTCTGGTTTTGCACTAAGGTAGCTCACTTTTTGCTTGGTGAGGAGAAGATAAAGTACAGCTTTCAAAAACATCGTTCCCAGTCAGAAAAAAAGGAGTCATAACTGATTAGGTAATTTCTGGTTCTCTCAAGAGCAATCTGTTGTCTCAGGAAACACCTTACACTAAACCAAGTCCAGTTCTGCTCTGATAGATGAAAAGCAAAAAGCAGAACATAATTTCATCAGGTGCACCAGAAACACACCTGAGAACTGCAAAATTCATGCACTGATAACTCCTGCACGATTTTATAATATGCTATTATAACAGAGACTGTTAAGATCTCTGACACTTGACTACAGCACTATGAGTTTCTCACATGTTTACAGCAACAACCACAACCAAACCACATAGAAGGTCTCATTCAGGTTGCTGTTGATGGTAGCATTTAGTTATATTTCACCAGTATACAAAGTTACACAGAACAAGAAATGGAAAAACAAACACCAATAAACAACATGTGATGTTTTCCTGTAGTTAATGAGTTCTCACCCACAGAATTCTACAACAGACCCTTTCTCAGGCAAAGGAAAATCAAATATCTTTCATTTAATGCTGAAGATGGCATCTTCATATTTACACCAAAATATATCCTTAAAAATATGTCTTCATTATATGAAATTAAGTTATAAATTATGGGACACCAGATATTGCCTACAAGCGAAAGCCATGCATACCAGGTGCCACACAGCTTTCATTGTTGTGTAAGTTCTCAGCTCCAGATATAAAGTAATACTTAAGTAAATTCAATGAGCACAAAAAAAATGCCCAGGAAAGCAAAATAATCATAATTAGCCCAGTGAATACCTCAGCAGAATGACCTAATTTAAAAAGTGTTCTGCAAAGCAATTCTCATACTGAAAGGAAATTGCATAGAGAAAAATAAAGGTTGCAGTTTTGAGATTCATGCAAAAAAAGACTGGCAAGTGTCCATGAAAAAGGATGTAAGAGACTATAGAGCACATCAGGGATTAGCACTGTCAAGAGTTAGGGCTGGGTCAGCCACTAAATGAGTGACAGACCCTACCAGCACTTCTCCTTTCCCAAAGGGAAGAGAAAAGGAATAACAGAGGTTGATGGTCTGGAAATGAAAATTAAAACTACTTTAGTGAAAATAATAAAATTAAATATATACAAAACCAGTATCAAACCCAACCCCCCCAACAGCAGTCACCATCACGACTGATGCTGCAGCAGAAATGCCAGACCAGATTCACTGGCGGATGGAAAACAGATCCAGAAGCTGGATTCTGCAAGAGGATTCAGGATCTCATGGATTGAGAATGAAGGCAAAATGGGAAGAGTCCTCTTTGGATGTCCACCACTGAAGAACAGGAAGCAAAGAAGGAAAAGAAGCAGACCCTTATGATCCCTCAGCTTCATACTGAATGATGTGCATGGAATGGAATATCCTGCTGGTCAGTTTAGGGAACTGTCCACTCCTCCCTGTGGGTGCAGCCTTTCATTCTGCACTCCCAATGCAACAGTACACAAGATTCATCAGCGACATGGGTCAGTCCTTGGCACTAACTAAAATCACTAGGCATTATCAGTACTTAAAGAAGACACTGCCCACAAAAGCACGCCATTAATTGCAGAGAGTGCAGTTAATTAGAAGAAACTGAGCTAAAAAGTAAAATCACTGAACAGAATTAGTTCTGTTCTAACTGAAACCTGGACAAGCATACATTTTCAATTTCTTCCAAGTCTTCTCTTTTTTTTTTTTTAAACAAGGAGAACTTAAATATCAAGAGCAGCTATTAGCACTCTAGCGACATGAGGTCTCGTGGCCATATCCTGAATTATTTGGACTAAAACTACTGACATTTTCATTCTGTTACATCAGCTTTGCTTGTTAGTGTTTTTCCACTAGGAAAAATCTGTAGGGTTTTTTCCCTCCACTCCCTTTTAGGCAGCCAGTTACCCAGCAAAAGGCATGGAGGAAAAGGCAACGATTACTTTGGGCATCAACAAAAGCCAAGTGACAATGACTCTAACGTAGTCAGCCCTTTTTGAAGGTAAAATGCATGAGGAAATGGAAGGACTCTGGAAGGACTTTTAATGGAAATTATCCTTTCTAACACCTATGAAAAAGGTCTGGAAAAGTGCATTTTTCGTTATGCTGTGATCAGATGCTTTTACTAGCTTGCTGGTCTGTTCATTATCTCTACTTACTATTATGAAACAATGAGATACTTTCCATGGAAACAACTGTGAAGAGTCATAAATACCTTGTGTTTCTTAAATAATATTTGAAACGTCTTTGTCTACGGAAACCTCAATGCAGATTACTGAAGTATACTTGAACCCCCCTGAGAAAACCATCAAGAAATAGAAGAGAAGCCAAAAAAAAACCTTAATTTGTGAAGATCTCAGCTAAGGGTTTTCCGTTGCATTGTTCTGCCACTGACACTTTTGTATGGACATTTTCCAAACACATTAGATAAGCAAGGATCACGACTGGAAATATTGTGGAATCAAAAGACAATTCCTGTGGTTGCACTGCACCATTAAAAAACTCAAGTATTAGAAGAACCCAGCCAAATCAAGCATATAAAAATATCAGACTGGGTACAATTTAAAAAAAAAAAAAAAAAAAAGGCATTGTGATTAATTATCTATACCAGAATGGGACATTTTATGGAACTATGGAGTACTGCAATGCCTGCGTGACCACAGTTTGGCAGCACCTTGCTTTTACAGTGCAAAGAGAGTAAGATATAGCCATAACTTTAAGGAAGGTTTGCAGCAGAGAATATATGCCATCCAGAGGGACCTGGACAGGCTGCAGAGGTGGGCCCAGGCCAAACTCATGAAATTCAACGAGGCCAAGTGTAAGGTCCTGCACCTGGATAGGCACAATCCCAAGCACAACTCCAGGCTGGGTGGGGAACGGCTAAGAGAAGCCCTGAGGAAAAGGACCTGGGGGTCAGGGGTGATGAAAAGCTCAACATGAGCCTGCAGTGTGCTCATGCAGCCCAGACAGCAACCGAGTCCCGGGCTGCATCAAGAGCAGCGTGACCAGCAGGGCAAGGGAGGGGATTCTGCCCCTTT